>VZRF01004018.1:38258-55874 GCA_013396875.1 Vireo altiloquus | reverse complement strand
CATGTCTTCAGGACTTGTGGTTTTGTTTTGGGTGGTATTACACATGTTCACTTCAAACTCTGTATCCTTCATGCAATAAAAGATGAATTCAGATGTTACACAAATAAGCAAGTTAGTCATTATTGTAAGAGCAATATGGCATTATCTTCTCTTGAAGAACGAGCAGACTATTTTGAGTCTTCTTCTGAAGCTGTAAATGGTTCAATACAGCTGAACTGCAATGTGTGAAGGCACTTCTGAAAATTTACTGAAAAGCCCTGCCTGATATTTTGATTAACATAAAGAGGACAAATTTGAAACTTGAAGTAGGGTTTCATAATTCTTTCTGTTATGGATAAAGGAATCATGTAGACTAAGACTGACCAAAGGTCAGACTAGTTTTTGGACTGCAGCTGAACAGCAGCTGCACTTTTAACCCTCATTAAACTTAGTGTGTTTCTTATTCTTCCTGAAACAGAGTCTAGAAGATGCTTTGAAAAAAGCTCTGAAAAGCCACCTAGAAGATGTTGTTGTGGCTTTGCTCAAAACTCCAGCTCAATTTGATGCTGAAGAATTAAGAGCCTCTATGAAGGTAAGGCAAAATCTTGAGGGAAGAACTTTCCTAGAGAGCATCAGTAATTATCAATGCCTGTAAATGACACTGGACATAGATTTCAGGGCTTGTGTATTAACTTTATTTTAATTTAATTTTTTAAAATAAGTCTGTACAGGTAATTCAATTTATGAGAACAAAATGCAGTAATCTGCTGAATTTCAGGGTTGGAGATTCTTTTAAAAGTATGAACTCTTTCTGCCTTCTGAAAACTGGTTGCTGATGGGAGCCGTAGAGTTTACACATGTTTACATAACAGAAAGAAAAATACCTCCTTCTTTTTTTTTTTCAAAGATTTTGCATTCCTATCTTTTATGTGCAGCTTGATCCTTCTAGCACTTCTTTTGGGCACCAGTACATTAAATGTGATAAAAATTTATTTCCAAAAGAGTTGAAATTACAGCATTATATGGAAGCACAATGTTTTTAGTTTTTATTTCTCATTCCATGTGGTGCCTTCAAAGCCAAGCCAATGATTTTCATCTTATTTCTGTTATGAATTTTAAAAAAGTTTGCTCTATTGAATAACATCTCTAAAAATTCAATCACTTTTATCAGGGGCTTGGAACTGATGAAGATACCCTGATTGAGATTCTGGCTTCAAGAACCAACCAAGAGATCAAAGAAGCCAACAGATACTACAAAGAAGGTAACTCAGCAAGAAAGAAGTATTAATGGTATAACCCTGTAGCCAAAACAGCCTCGCTTCTAAGGATGAGGAGCTGAGAACAGTGTAGGAGGCAAACGAAGCTTCAGAAATTTGGCAGAGTTGCTGGGGAGGGAGGTCATGGTGGCTTTTGCTGACCTATGTAGATCCCTGTAGTGCAGGAAAAGATACATCACCACTGCTGGAATTGTGGGTGTCTCATGGAATGAGTCACACATTTAGATGCCTTCTAGGATGAATGAAAATCCCCTGTAACTAAACCTTGGCTGACATTTTAAGATTAAAAGATAGACTTAAAAAAAAATCTGAGTTAGCGAAACAGCCATGTTAGCAGTAGAAGCAACCAGTGAACTACAGGGGGAAAATATTTGAAGAAATTACTGAAATGTAATGTGATATCTCTCTTATATGTTGACTTTACTATGTTGTCTGATTAAATCCTTTTTTCTGAGATGATGAGGTAACTTCTACTAAGACATTTCTTCTTAGATGCCCATATTAATAGCTTGAGTTTTTGGGAGAGTTTTGTGTTTGGGTTCAGTACTGATAACAGCCAGAGATAGAATGAAAAAGAAAAAGGATCAGAAAAAAGTTTTTGTGTTTCATAAGCAGAAAACTGAGACACCACAAGACCTTAGAGGAAATTTTTTAGCACATTTTGGGTTTAACCTCCAATTTCACAGCATGTCTCAGAATTTAGAGGATATGTAAAAAATAAACTCCTGCACTTGAAACGAAAGGAGAGAAAGTAAGAAAACTACATTTCTAGTGGACATATTTAAGTGGGAAATTAAGAAAAGACTTTAAAAGATCATAGAATGTTTTGCAAGGGACCTTTAAAAACTATCTATTCAAATTAGTTGATACAAAACAAACTATGATTTGATTTCAGTGCTGAAGAGAGATCTGACACAAGACATCATATCTGACACATCTGGAGACTTTCAAAAGGCTTTGGTTGCTCTCGCCAAGGTATGTTATGCTTAAGCAGTTTGAGTGACAATATCTATAATAAAAAACCAATGTTGTCAAGGCTATTTTAGGGACACATGAAATAAATAAAGATTTAGGTAATATTTATTTCTTAGCATTCCTTTTTTTACTTTTATATCCTTGAGCGTTAGAAACTGTTCTTAAACTATCATGAGATTTTATCTTAAATGCCTTTTGAAAAACTTTGCTGTTTATTGTAGAACGTATTTTTGTTTTTATCAGTTATGCCTTCAAGACTTTTTTTGTGCTGTCTTTAAGCACTAGAAAGTAACAAACATATTGTCATGTCAATTGACTAGAAATAGAAAAAGAATAAATGCTTAAAATTAGAGAAATAATTTTTTTTTTCCTGTTAAGGTATGTTTCTAGTAGGTAGATGATGGGACAAAGGCAGGGAGTTAACAAGTGGACAAACTGTTTTGTAAATTTACATTCAAAGGTAGATGAGTTCAAATGCTGGACCTCCCCAGTAAAAAGACTCTTTTAAAATGACTAAATATTTGATTCTTGAGCCTATGTAAATGAAGCTTGTACTTGCACACATGATGACTTTTTAATACATCCTTGTGCATGGTTTGGATTTTCAGCTTTAACTTTCAAATCAGCTTGAAAGGTGTCTATTAAATGATCATCGGGGTCAAGTAACAGGTTCAAAGCCTGTAGTTTCATGTCATATAATATATACTTCCTATGGATTTTTAGGTAGGACTTAAGAGATAAGTTGCTGATGGCTGTGGAAGCATGTTCTCTGATTACAAATGCAACATTTTTATTCACAGAATGGTTGACATAACTACACCTATTTTCAGTTATATTTTAGTTTATCTATGAGAGTGGTGCTGCAGAACTCTAAAATGTTGAGCTTTAGTGAGCAGAATAATTGTGAGTACCAGTGAAATATTATTTATTTTTTTATATAGGCTGATCGATGTGAAAATCCTCATGTGAATGATGAACTTGCCGACAATGATGCCAGGGTAAGGTCATACTTGACACTTTGCAGAGCTTCTTCTTCTAACTAACTTGAGATTACACTGGCTGCCTGAATCCTGTGTATTGCAAACCTAACAGAGATTTCAATGTCACTTGACATGCAGTCATTTCTGAGGAGATAGTATTTTACAAAGTTCATGAGGGAAATTAGATCTTCACCTTAATATCTAGCTTCAGAAACATTTCTGCAAGACCTCATCTAGTTCACATGAAGCATGTAGACCATTTGAAGTACAAGTCAGCAACTGGAGGAATCAGACCCAGTCTTCCTTCTGTTTATGAGACAGGTCTTAATTAAGGAACAAGGGTGTAGTAAGGAAGTATTAGGTACATAGGCTTTTCCTGCATATTGGACCATTTAGTTGCAGAAATAATTTTGTCAGTCTTAAGAAATCCTACCAGTGCTCATCTTCCATAATTTTGTCAGTCTTAAGAAAGCCCACCAGTCCTGAACTTCCATGCAGACTCCTATCGCGACAAATGAAAAATAACTTCATTCAAAAATGTAGTATACCCGGGAAAGCTAGATTATGATTGTGAAATGTCTGAAAATATGTTTTCTAGCTGCATAGCGTTCACTAGGTACTATTATGACATAAGTGAAGTGTGAAGCATTATTTGACAGAGTTGGAGTTAGTCTGAGGTAGGGTAGAGTTTTGATCTGGCTTGTGTCAAGGGATAGTGTTCATTACTAACAGGCAATAACCCTCAAAAGTGCAGTATTCCTGTTTGAGTTTTACTATTCCAGTAGTGATTTCACCACCTTCTTTTCTTTATGACAGGCCTTGTATGAAGCAGGAGAGAAAAGGAAAGGAACAGATACCAGTGTGTTTGTTAATGTTCTTACTACAAGAAGCTACCCACATCTTCGAAGGGGTATGTTGAATGGTGCTTCTCTGGGATGGTCTTTGAACATGGCGTGCTCATGAATTCAGAGAATATACAGATTATCAAGTCATTGCCCCAACTGGAAGCATACTTGCTGACTAGGGGTGTGGTTGGCAGCCTGGCTGTTGTTGCCGTAGAAGAGATGAGCAATATCATTTAGGCTGTTAACAAAACTGAAGTTTCAACTGGGTCGTGATCACAGTGCCAAGAAATCAGAGTGGCAGAGGTTCTGAGAGCTCCCCAAAATGGTCTTGCTTTTTAGCCAGTTTTCCCTAGCGAGAGGGCTATCACACAACATCACAGGCTCTGGTGTAGTCAGTCAGCCACCTCTACCCCTACCAATGGGAAATGAGCCCTTCCATCCTAAGTTCCATTCCATATGCTGACTCCACCAGTCCGTGCAGTAACACTGCTCTACACTGTGCTGTCTGAAGAAAGTGAGAAAGAGGACCCACAAACAGTCCTCTCTGCAGCAGTTAGGACAGAATAAGGCAGAGACAAAGCAGGGAGAATACTGTTTTCTTCCCTCATTTAGTCTTTCAGAAGTACACCAAATACAGCAAGCATGACATGAACAAGGTACTGGATTTGGAGCTGAAAGGTGATATTGAGAACTGCCTCACTGCCCTTGGTAAGTGGTTCTGTGGATTGAAACCTACACTATGTACTGACTAAACTTAAACTTTTACTTCTACCATAATTGCTCCAATCAGAAACTGTTCTGTACTTATTCTGCTTCATTGACAAGCTTCCTAAATAATACCTTGGAAAATCTAATCCAATCATAATTATTTAATTGGCATCTAAAACCAGTTGAAGTTGATGAATGGATAGAAATACTTCTCCTGATATGTGGAAAGGTCTTTCAAGGAGAACAGATGAGTTGTTGACATAGAAAGAACTTTAAAAGAAATCAATGTGCCAAAAAGAGCTGTCAGAACAGGCACAGTTTTTATTAAAAATCCAGTAGTTTTAAACCTATCTTCGTCCAAATCCGCTCTTCTCAAGTTTCATGTTGCAAGAATGCTTAGTATATACAATTATTAAAAATATAACAGATTTCCTCCTGTGGTTTTTTTTTCATGAAAATATTAATATAAATTTAGTGACTGTTATTCATGAACAATAAGGTAAGGAATGGACTCCCTCTTACCATTGGATTAGGGATGTAACTGGGAGCCAGACGCCCACATTGTTCTTAGCTTTTATATCACTGTCAAGCATATTTTGGATAAAAGAATAATTTCCATCAGATCCCTCTTATTATCAAAAGTGAACTATAACTTGGTTTACAAAATACCAGATTATCACCTCCAGCTCTGCTATAGAAGGCATAAATGCTTTCATATTTTTCTCTTAGGGAACTGCAACACCTTCCTTAATTTTGTGGCAGTAAACTAGGGAAAACACTGTTTTTATAGTAACTATTCTCCCCTGACTGAATTGTAAGCAGAGGAAAGGAACTTCTCTGTTCTTACATATTTTGAAGAAAGGTAACAAAGAAGTACATAAGTAGGGTCTGTGGGTAGGAAAAATGAGACTGTTTTTCAAGTGTTTTATTACCAGACTTTTCTTACATGTTATCTCACTGCTTCATTACAGTAAAATGTGCCACAAGCAAGCCAGCTTTCTTTGCTGAAAAACTCCATTTGGCGATGAAGGTAACCTAAGTAAAGATCTCCTCTTTGTAAACATGAGGTGCTTTTTAAGCTGAAAAATAGAAAGTTAGCTAGAGGTCTCTAGGCCCTTTGAGTGATAGAAAAGGACTGCAGAAGGAAATTCAGCATATTTCTCTCACTCCTTCTGTTCCTTCCTGTGAAACCTGAGTATTTTCCACTGGAGGAGTTATGTGTTTGCTACAGTGTGTTCAGGTGGGCATCTGTCCATACATCTTTTACTGTTACAGTGACTGGAAGGTGACTGGAACTTTTCTTACTTAGGAAACAACAATTATAGTAAGAAGGAAAAAGGCGAGTAATTATAGATATTGGCAAGAAGCTTGTGGAAGCCTGATCTTTAATGAGATATCCGTGGTCCTTCTGGCAGAAATAGAACCCAAGCTAGCAAAGCAGCTGGAGATCATGAAACAGTCTAGTATGTAGGTGTTGTCATAACTCCTGTGATTTGGTTAGGAGCAGTAGGTGAAAAATTGAGTGAAACATTGTGAAAATGTGGATTATTGCACTATTAATCTAGGCTGTCCCTAATGTCGAGCAAGCGCGGTGAAGGACATGTCTATTTTTAGGAAACAGCTAAAAGAAATGTTTAAAATGTTAAAAAAAAAAAAAAACAAACAGGGTGGAGGTAGACTGTTGAAAGTGAATTGTTCTCATAGGGAACTTTAGGCAGATATGAGACCTCCCCGTTATGAGAGATACTAAAGGAAAGGGATATGTTCTTCTATAAAGAAGGCTGATGGATTAACACACAGAACCTGACTAAAGATATTTCAGCGACGTAAGTAGTATAATTCTTTTCCCTTTCTTTTTTCCCCCTCTTTGTTCTTTGTTTCTATCACTAGGGTGCTGGGACGCGGCACAAAGACCTCATCAGGATCATGGTTTCGCGCCATGAGGTGGATATGAATGAGATCAAAGGCTATTACAAGAGTCTGTATGGAGTCTCTCTTCGCCAAGCCATTATGGTAGGTTTCCTCCCACCTGACGTATGAAATTCAAAACAACTGGATGATTTTTGAAGTACAGTAAAGATCAAGTCACTTTTCTGCTCCTCAGTCACCAGTTCATCCTGAGTAGCTCACTGTAGATGAGTAAGTCATGTTTCCAATCACCCACAGGCTGGGAGAAAGAATTCCTTTTCCAGGTTAAAGTTTTTTCTCAAAAGAACTATAGTAATTCGTTAGTTATTAGTATTCATTGGTATATTGTATCCTGAGACAGATGCATGTCTCAGGATAGCACCTTAGAGTAGAAGCCAAGAGCTGAATGGAGAGTACAATATCCTCAAATTCCTGTACTTAAGCAGTGCATTGGCAGGAGAGTGGAGATGATTGCCATGACAGCTCTAACAGAGATACTTCACATAACTGCATATTGGCTTTTAACATTTGGGGTACGCCAGGAACTCAATTTTAAATTTTGTTAACGTTTATATGGCCTGTTTTCCCTGTAACCTAAATGAGTTAAACTAACAAAAACATTTTGTTAAAAGGGACTGACCACCCAATGTATTTTCCAGAAAATTTAAGCAGTGAGGGACTTGAAGACAGCTGAAATGGCAAAGCATCTTTGTGGGGAATAGTAGACATTACTGAAAAAAAAAAGATGTCTTGATTGGAGTAGAAGCATACTCCCTACATGTATGAAAATGCCTTTTGGATTTTTATTGGTGTCTGCTACATTTTCATTTGGGTGCCAAAGGTCACTTTTAATCTTCCCTTAAGCGTGTGCGTGGTCTGTAATTTGATTGGTGATTACACCCTCTCATCATGTTCCAAATTGGTGATTACATCCAAATGTCTTGAGGCATTGCTTGGCTACACTAAGCAATTCATATATCTCTGAAAACTAGATTCAAATTAGAGAAAACAAGAAATGCATGTCATAATTACACTGCATACTTAATGCATATTATCCGTTTTTACCAAGCTGAGTAAGCAATCCCATGGTGAGCAGACTGTCACTGTACTGTTAGCCTTTGCTTGCGATGCTCCTAGAAAAAATATGTACACACAAAGTGTTTTAATATTAATGAGCACTGGACACCACTGATCAAGAAAGTTTTCACTTTATTTAGAGTAAAAGCTTAAGCTCCTGGGTAGATAAAAATCTTCTGTGCTTCTCTTCTTCACTTATGCCACTAGACCTCCCAGCTTTTTTACTAGCTTTGTCTACTTATGCTCCGCTCTGGAAATGCATGCATTTATTTCTAGGTCATACAGATAATTTCAGTGAGGGTACTTGGTTCCAACTCAGTCTGTGGCTAACTGAGTTTATCAAGTGATTAATTTATACAGATGGAGCACTGATATTTGATCACTGTATATTGAACGTTAATTGAAATTTATTTTACTTGAGACCATTATTCTAACAATTGTGTGGTTTTCGTGCTTAAATTTACAGGATGAACTCAAAGGGGATTATGAAACCATCCTGGTGGCTTTATGTGGAAGTGATTAACTAAAGTTTCATGTTCCTGAAATGCACTCAAACCCAGATACTGAAAGTCTTCATATTTGCATGTCCGTATAAAACACAGGCTTTACACACGGAGGTCCCTGTGGAATGGTACTTAGTGCATATGTATTATGTTTAAAATGTGTAATGCAAAATATATTTTTTTCAGTATCCTTACTCTGAACAGCATCAATATTTCTGGTAGTGATTATTTATCCCAAGTGAAAGAATGCCCCCAAGTTTCTATTTGTGTATGGAAATGGTAAAGTTTTCATCTATGCTAAGCAAATAAACTTTTAAAAATAAAATTCAGCCATATGTAACTGTTTGTATATTTTTTGCTATTCTGCATTTAATTTCAAGTTGTGTGAGTACAGTGTGTGATGGAAAAATCATTAAATAACTTACTCAAAATATAATGTAGTATATTTTGAGTATCAAAAAAATCAAGTATAGCTGAGACTGTACCTTTCAATTCTACTTCAGCTATCGTTTGTGTAAGCCAGATAAAAACACTTAAAGGATATCCTATAAAAAAAATTAATATAAAATTAATGTAAGACTCCCCAATGATATCTCTGTCTTGTTCTTATTTAAATTTCAGAGTCAATAAACCTGTTACATTTGTACATTGGAAAAAAAATTAAAATTCTTCATAGGACATTATGAGAGGCTGAAATGACAAAGGTTAATGGCTCAAACAATTGGCTATTTGAAAAAGCATTGAGTGCTTTTCTGAGGCCAGGTTTGCATGGCCCCCCACTCAAAAGAGAAGGAGGAGAGTTTTTGGGTGTGGAGTGGCAAATCCTCTGATCTGCATAAGACTTCTTTTTGGGAGAGTGCAAGAGGGTCTCAGCAGGAACACATCCTTTGTGAGAGCCCAGCCTAATTATTCAACTTCAAAATGGGAATGAGAGAGCACTTAGAATTTTCATTTAGAATAAAGGAAAAGATGATAGAAAGTTAAACATGTTAGTAATATAAAAACAGTTGTTATCTGATTACAGGGACTTTGCAGGACCATGCAACAGAGGAAATGTTTAGTGTGCATTGCTGTATTCTAAGCAGTTCTAATTTTACAACATTTCATTATTTTTTAAAGTATTGTATGTGTGCATCTTCGCTAGAGGCAAGAGTAGTTGGATTTTGATTGTATTCTATTTTTGTCTACTTCTAAAATGCAAATGCTGGTGGTTTTGAAGAGGAAGGATTGGTTTTTGTAGTGCTATATCAAGGAGAAGTCCAAGTTTTACTGCAAGCTAGCTCAATCCCCCTAGGCATTCACTTCTGTCTGAGAGGCACAGGTTTCTGCACAGTTAGGGAACCACTTCCTTAAACATTTTTTTAAAAAATAAGTTTTTTTAAAAAATCCATTCATATGGCTCTTTCATATGGTTATTTCACAATTGTTTTAAATGTTATTATGTATTTATTGCCATGGAAAGTTGCAGCCCATTATTATAGTCTGGAAACATTCATACTGCAAGAAATAGGATTTAGGTTAATGCTTGTGAAACAGAGCAACTGTGTCATCTATTTCACTACCAGAGGGCCCCATGATGGCCTGAGTAGAAGTAAGAGATGTTTCTAAAAAACAAAACAAAACAAAAAAATGGTTTTCCAGTATGCTAACATAAGTGGAAAGGTCATTTCATGGCATTAAAAAGGACAGTCCTTGTCCTAAAGAGCTATACTGCACAGTAAAGGGGAGAGACAGAGAATTAAAGGGACCAGCATAAATAATCTTTGTTTTCTGTGCAAATTAATAAGAGCATCAGCAGTGAAACATAAGTGAAAGTGTAAGTATGCTGATTCAGTCAGTTTGTCATTAAGATAATATGGGTTACCACAGAAGACCAGTAAGCCAAGATTGCTTAGATATTTTTGCTCCTATCTTTTTACATCAAAGGAGAACATGTCACATAAAATCACTGCAATTGAGTTTTAATAAGTCCCTAAGGACTCCATTCAGTAGCATGCTTCTTTGTGTGCTGAGCTTCAAGCAGGGGATGAGTCCACAGATGTGCACCAGGGAAGTATGTTTACAAATTTTCTGCAGCTGTTTTCCCAACCAGTATTAGAAATTAAGTATAAGGAAAAATAAGAGACACAAAATAAAATAGGTATTTTTCTAAACTTGCCTCAAAATCAAAAAGTCCACCTCGACAAAATCATACTGGAAAGAACTTCTCGGCGCTTATTCAGACTGTTCAGAGGAGGGCTTGGTGGGGCACAATCAGTGAGCTGGAATTTTCACCACTGTTTTAGTGAAACACAACTTAAGAATTTTATAATCCTTATCCTGAGATGGGGCAGGTATTTCATAACACCCTACAAAAATAAAGAAGCTTTTAATCAAGTATGAGCATGAGACAGAAGTTTCAAAGACAGTGAGATATGATTTTACAGGAAAGTCATGTATTAGAACTTGAATTGCATTCAAACTTGTGAGGAATCGTCACACACTCGATGGGGAATGGCCATCCAGCCATTTAAAGGTAATGGAAGGGAGGTGAGTGGGGAAATCAAGAGGAAAGGAAATGTCAGTAAATATGTTACAGAAAAGGCCATTACGAAATTCATGGACAGGACTTCCTTACAACTTCGTTGTAAGTTAGTGGGAAGGGAGGAGAGAAAGGGTGACAAGAAAGGCAACAAGAAGATCGAAATACGGCATTTTTCATCATTGTACACCTGTAGTCTATCAGCAGAAAACTACTGTGAGGGCATAGTTTCAACATAAACATTGGGAAACCATTTCTCAAGCAGCACTAATTCTTTTACTACTGTTTGATAACATACACTGAAAATGCTTCATTTGTCACATTTAACTTACTCTAACTTTATGATCAGACATCTGCTGCATGCATTGGACAGATTCTTCAGGTTCTCTTGTACCGTGAATGCTTTTCTGACCCTTTTGGATTTGCCCTCACGAAACAAATAGTGAATATACTGGAGGCTTGAAAAAGGCATACGAGTTTCCAAATGGCGTTTCAAAAAAACTTGAGCTCTGGTGCCACCTTGTGACTGTCGCGAACAGCGACAAGGAATAGTATTGGAACAGAAATTCAGTCTCAAACAGCCGAAGGTCTTATACTGACACTGTTTCCGGAGTCTCAGAATAAAGAGACATAAAATAGTTCAGCATGTGACGGAAAATGGGGATTTTTCTGTTTTCCCCCTGCTCCACCATCGTCTTTTCCACACTGGTGTAAAAAAGAACAAGTAGAGAAAAAGAACTAGCTGATGTATTCTCAGAAGAGGAAAAGTGGAGTTTCTCACAGACAATTGTAGAATATGAAAAAAAAACCTCCAAACCCAACACATCACCAAACCTTTCTAAAACCACAGCAGACGTGTACTGGTGCTTACAACAACCCCTGTACTTGAAAGACTCATCCACCATGCAGCATGTCTTCTTACTCAGCAGATTTGGGCAAATAAGGCTGAACTTCTAAAAGACACGATTATAGAAGGTGCTATGGCAGGATGATACTGCTAAAAAGATAAAATAACATAAATTTGTTTTGGGAAATTAGGCTGGTTTTCTGCCTCCGTTCCAGAGGTGGCCCAATTCTATCAACTGCTAGATGCTTTTATTACACTCCCATTTTGCTTCAAATGATTGGAATAATGTAGGCAAAAAATTATTTAAAAATCTGGGCTTCAGTTTTTAATGTCTTGTTTTGCAATCTATTCAAGTGCCTCCTTCATTCAATTGGACCAAATATAGAAAATCCAAACACACTGCTTCTAGGAGTTCAGATTTACAAAAGTGGTGGCAAGCTATCATAGTTGGTGCCCATCGCCATATTCATTATTGTTTTCTATGCTATTCTTCACAAATCAATGAATCCTAATATTTCTAGCATTGTCTGCATAAAGAAGGGCAAAGATTAGATCTTGTATGTTCTTTGATTATGCTATGCAGAGCTGTACATTTAATTGTGATACTAATAAAGATTTCCTGAGCAGTTGCAGTTAAAAAGTATTGTATAATATGCATATGTGATTTGCAATATTAACTTACCTTGGCAATTAAACTTATTTTGCCTGTTTGAGACTCTGCTTAGTCGTTCCTTCTTCCCTGCATTAAATAATCATGGGTCATTATAAAAAATTGCCAGTTGATTTTTCTGAATAGCTGATGAATGTAAATTAATGTGTGAATAAAAATTTTGAATTTCTTACTGCTCAATTTTATCCATTTTAAAATTCAACACTTTCTTCTTCCAAAGCCACTTCTATCATATTCTAAGATATGCTAGAACCTGGCTGCTAAACTGCTGACAAATTCCTTAGAAGCTCCTTGGGAGTTTATGTCAGGCTTCAAGAAGTCCAGTTGGACTGTAAATGTTCTTTTGCTATTTCTGCCATTTTACAGCAAAGCTCTTCATCCTTTTTGGAGTCATATATGTTTAATTATGGGGATGAACAGGAGATTTTTAATATATTTTTCTTTGTATTTAACATTTCAATTAGTGTGCGTTTATAGGCAAATCAGTGGTTTTGATTCCTGAATTGGTAATGTTACTTCCAATACTTACTTATTTAAAATAATAACTGGATATAAATAAATACAATATGTTGCTTATTATTCCAGCTAACACTAAAAAGATGGGAGGGTTGTGTGTGAATTTTTTTTGGCCTAATCTGATTATTATGTGGAATCATTTGAAATCTATGATTTTACCTCTAATTGATTGATGCAAATGCTTCTGGAGTATCTGAAAAACAGAATACTTGATATTATAGAAAGTTGAAGATTTTGTTAATCCACAGTTTATCCACCAGGTCTAGAAACAGCGTTGTAGTTAAGTGTTTCTATCAAACTCTGATACGAACACATGGGAAGTTACCTGAACTTATTTAATTCCACTCCACAGAATTTAAATCTTAGGATTTTGAATTTATAATTCTATTTTATATATATGCATATTTAGCTTCTACTCAGAAAAATACACAAATATCATATATGAGACTCTTACAAATACACAACTTAAAACTTAAGAAATAAAGAACTCCCAGTCTCCATAGACTTACTAGCACAAAATGAACAGGGGGGAAAAAAAAAGTACTTTCAGTGAAGTATCAGTGTTGCCACAAAGCTCTACACTGGAGAATAATTTTTCTTTTCTCTTTAATGCAGAATACAAAATGCTTTCCTGAGACATGGTTTGGCTGTAGATAGATTGTCCGTACTGCCTAAAACCACTAGATGTAGCTGTTGATGCTTGCAGCAGGCAGAACGCACACACCCAAACACACACCCTCACCTACCTGCCGCCCTCCTCCCCTCCTTCTCCAACTGAGTATTTGTTGATTCATGTAAGTGATGTTTTGTATTTTTATTTTTTTTTAAGCAAATCTTCGTGTTGTGGCTTTCCTTCAAATATTATGTAGGTCTTTTCACAGTCTCTGAATTTATTAGCTCCTCTTCCACTAGACATGATGCAAAAAGTTAAAGTACAAAATTTAAAGATGACATGACTGTTGATGAATTAATTATAAAACAATGATGATTAAATGTAAGTTAATATATATGCTTCCAGCAATTGGCTTGACACTGTGACTAGAGTGGTATAGCAGTAGAGTGGTTTCTCTTGCAGCATTCATGCATTTTTCGAAGCTGGGATGTAGCAGTAATCTGATGAGCTGCAATTGTCACAATACCAGATGGATCCCTGAAAATAGGAGTTCTGTACTAATCTGTCTAGATTATTGAATTCAGTGGCCACTTGGCAATACATCAGGGAATGCTTGTAGAATTGAATCAAGAGAGATTAGGAGGTTTTATTTTCAGTTACATCTATAAATGTTCTGTGTCCTGTTTTACCATTTTCATGAGAAACACATCTAAAAGATTACCCAACTTTCTATATCGCTTTTTAAAATTGAGGATATTTTTTCAACTACTTATGCCTCAATAATACTTAAAATTGTATTGATGGTAGCGCTCTGTAAACTTTTGCTAGAATAGTTTAATTAGGAAAATAATGAAATAAAAAACCCAATAAATTTCCTTATCAATAAAAATAAGGTATACATGTGAGCATATACAAAAATTTTTGTATAATTTTCTTCTGGAATGATTAAGACAAGTATGTTTGCAGTCACATGTATTTGCATTTAGATGCTTTTCTAGAACCTGGTGTAATTGTAAAATGTATGTTTAGGGAGAAACAGACTGAAAAGATGGATATGGCAGTGGAGACAGTCATGAATTTTTCTGGTTGTCATACTTCATTCATGCCTGGGGAATGAAGAAGTACTGAAGCTCAGGGTCTGAGGTCGCTATTCACTTCTAGCCGATAAATGAAAACAAATATTTAGTATAATAAAGTGTCAATTTTAGAAGAATGTTAATGGCTGACTGTTGACAAGCACTCATACCTGTGTGTTTATGAATGTTGAAGAACTGGGAAAGACGCATGAATTTTCAGGTTAGTTTCCTGTTGTTGAAAATGTTTTATTTGTTATTAGAATAAGTTGTGTTGTACATACAAATGCCTTGTAGAAGACTGGCATCTACACTCCTACCTGAATGAAGGTGAATACCCTGCAGATATAAAAGATCTGTCCTTGGAGCCCATCTCCTGTTCTCTGTTGTGCTTCTGTGACTTTGTTTTGATTTTAGGGTGACTGCTCTGGTATATATACACTTACATCAACATTAGTATATCTGTATGGGGTACTTTGATTCCATGGTACACAGCTGATTTGTACAGAAGCCTGGTAGCTTGTCCAGACATAATGATAGCTTGTCTGGACATCACTTGGCAAATGCCTGGTCCTGGCAGCAATGGAAGTGGATCATCAGTGCAAGAAACCATCTGATGGACACAGTGAGAGGATTATAGATACTTAAGGAAATCCAGAAGAAAAGCTACAGGAGTTTAGCCATGAGAAACTCTAGAAGTCAGAGTAAAATTAAGCCCTGGAGAATTAAGTTAGTAACGAAGTACACTGGTTTCTTAAGCATCATTCCCTGCTCAGCCAAGGCAAATTCATTGCAGTCTCTGAGCAAGGAGAAAAACAGAGACACTTTTACCCTTTCTAATAAGCTAGTCCCTGCTGCTGCTACCTCAAAACAGTTTTGCCCTCTCAGTCTCACAAGAGAGGTTGTTTCCCCTCTACTCTTCTTCCCTTTAATTTCCTCCCCTCCCCTCCCCTCATGCTGAAGGTAGCTGCTGCCATTGGAGAGGCTAGGTCTTAAAGATGAGAGTTGCACTACAAAATGTGTACACAGGCTAAAGAAAGTGTACAGAAACTACCACAGAATTGTCTGTCAAGCAAAAGATGTGAAGCAGGGTATAAAAAGTAAATTTTTTAGTTTTGATTCCCCCATTTTACTTAATCTGTGCTTCATAACAGGGTCATGAACTCTGTGCTGCCCCTTACAAACATACAACAAAACAATTTCAATTAGTATGTTTATGGTACAAAAGGTCATGAAAACAAGCTCTCAATGTTTATACCATTTTTATATAGTCCATAGGATGATTTAAAATCTAGGATGCCTAATTTTCATATTTTCTTTAGATACCTGGAAGTGCAAACACAACAAACCACTGCAGTTTAAAAGCTCCAGCAATCCTAAGTAATTTTCACAAAAAAAAAAGAAAAAAACCCAAATATTGAAACCAATGTCATCTGCTTTACCTTAACTTTACAGTAACCTTACAGTAATATTTATTTTAACCAACCCCATCCAAAAACCCCAAATGTTGAAACAAATATCATCTGCTTTACAGTAACTTTAGAGTAACCTTACAGTAACTGGTTTATTTTAACCAACCCTATCCAAATGTTTGGGAGAGGGAGGAATGTTGTTTGACTTTTTGGGGTTTTGTGGGGTTTTTTTGTTTGGTTTTTTGTGTATTTTTTTCCCATTGCATTAAGAAGAATTAATTAAGAAATTACAAAGTTGATCCTAAAACAGTTATTTGCTGCCACACAAAGGTGTTTACTTGGAAAAGAATTGCAAATACAATGCATTACAAACATTCTTAATTTATTTAAACTGTCTGCTCTCACTTTGACTGCTGACTAAGAATGTCTTCAATATTTTTTAGGCTGCTATGATTACAATTAATTGGTTGATCCAGTTCAAAACAGATGTTGCACTGCATTTCATGTACCAAGAAACAGAGAAAGTCTGAATATGGCTGAAGGTCTGCTCTGTCCCTTGTTAATTTTCTGGTCCTTGGACTGGTGGAATGGGTTATCCTTTTCTTCATGGCACCTGCAACATACAGCAGGAATCCCAGTTGCACATATGGCACTCACACCAGCTTAGGACTGCTGGTGGAGAAAAGTAGGATGCAGGCAGTGATCTGTTATAGTGATCTATTTACAGCTCTCCCGTCTTAACAGAGGGGCAGCTGTATCCGGCATCAGAGTTTCAATACCCTTTTGGAGAATGTTGTAGAGAGTACTAAAGTGATTTTGTCTAAAAGTTACATGTACCTGACCTGCTGTGATGAACCTGACCCTTGATAAAAAGGCTGTGAGATACAGGTCAGTATTCATGCTTTCAGTCTGGAGAACCTAACAGAAATATGGGAATGGACTGGGTTCAAAAAGCAGTCCTAAATTACAAACCTAGACTACTGTTACAGTCTCAAACAGCCTGTTGCCACATACACCCCTTTTGGTGTAGACCTAATAATCTTCAAGTAGGTGAAAAGCCTTTTTGACCCTGGAAAATTTTAAATGCCTGTCTTGGATTGAGACAATTTAAAGAGGTGAACACTCTGGAATGAGTAACATCCCTCTTGATTCCAACCAATCTCTTCCCACCAATGATGAATGAGATATGAGCAGATAAAAGTGAAAAAATCCCAGTTTAGTAACAGAATGTCAACAGGCAAGGGAAGAAAAGTAAGTAACTGCTAGAGAGCAAGCTGCTGCAGACTCACGATCTGCCACATGAACAGAGACCCAGAATGCTGAGAATGCCCTTCCTGAGACCTTGCCCAGCAGGGACGGCCTCGGGCTGGTAGGACAAAGGGACAAGATGGCATCAGATCCCTCCCAGGAGCAGTTCCAGCAGCAGACAAAGACCCGGCAGCTCATCCCGGGGCAGCACCCTCCCCAGAGAGGGCACAGCGGGGAGGGCAGGGCAGGCGAAGCCGCTGTCCCGGGCACTCGGGGTTGCCTCTCCCCGGCCGGGCGCTGCTGCTGGCCAGGGAATCATCTATGGGCCAAACCCTCCCCAAGGCAGCCAAAATAAAAGTGATATTTTTCTTCATATGTGATTTTTTACAAAACTCCTACTGCAGCCTCTCTCAGATGGGAAAAAAACCCCCAAAAACTAAAAAAAAAAAAAAAAAAAAAAAAAA
>VZRF01004018.1:0-38208 GCA_013396875.1 Vireo altiloquus | reverse complement strand
AAAAAAAAAAAAAAAAAAAAAAAAAAACAAAAAAAACCAACAAACCAAAAAAAGAACACAGAAAGGGAAGAAAAAAATCTTTGCCTGAGTAAAGACCAAACATCCCACAAAGCAAATACCGCATAGCAAAGAACAAGAAGCAGCCTGTGAGAGAGGATTTTAAAAACATGCAAACACATGCCCAGTGTACCTGGCTGTCGGATCTTACAGACACAGTAGCAATTTTTGGGCACAGATAGGTATGGAATACAATAACATTGTGGATCACCCGGAGCACAAGGCTGTTGGTGTTTAGCATGGACTCATGTGCTGGTACACATGGACTTTATGCTGTTTTAACCAAAATAAAAAGATCTTTTTCTTTATATGTGACTTTTCTACAAGTATTAGCATTCTTCACCAGACCTAAAATTACTATATTCTGTTAAGTGAGTACTTTACAAGAATATATTTTCACAGTATGGTTTATGGTATTTCTACATTGAAATCGGCAGATCCAAGAAACAAGAGAAAGATCAGCACAGCTACACAGTATCAAGTTGTCTTAATAATACATCTAAGCATGTAATCCCATGGTAGTTACCCATTGATGTTGCATTACAGATTGCAACCCCAAAATGTCTATCAGTCATCATTTAACACAGGAATGTCCTTAGAGTTTCCCAGCAGGTGCCTTGCCAGCTCACTGGCTCCCGTTAGTCTCCATAGCTTGTGCTTTAAAACATCTCACGGTTTCAATAATGAAGCCACTTAGAACACTGTTTTCTGTGGGATGTAGAAAGCATTGCTGGTTTCATTTTACTGGAAATATTCATGAAAGCGTGAGAACACACTCAAAAGCAGAAAACTGAGAAGAGTGACACCACGAATTCTGTAACACTGCTGGGGACTGCTGCTGAGGCCAATGGCACAGGCAGTGCAGCAGCTGAGAAGAGCCCAGAAGGGCTGTTGGTATGTCTTTCGCTTTCTTATTTCACTTACCTTTTCAAATAGGTTTAGAATTCCACTGGTGGTTTTGGAGCACATCCAGAAGCGATTTGAAGCCATTTCCAAAGCAGGGGCTGTGTTTTCGCCCTTCTTCTGGGATTGGGAAATTTTCCTTAAATCCTTCTTGCACTCCTACAGTGCACAGCCTTTACTCTGGAATTCCCTCTCCTTCCAGGATGTCATCCTCTAGAAATTGCAGAAGAGTTAAAAGCCTAATTTGTCTTGTACATGTGCATTCCAGAGACAACAGCTATCTTAATTTTTTAATGGAGTTGTGGGTTTTGGCTCTGAAGAAATATGACTACTCCCATAATTCATTCAGCAGGTGCTAATTAATCGGGACAATGGTTCAAATTAATTTTCATTTAATTTTGTCCGTCTAGTCAAACATCTTAATTCTATGGTCTTTTAGAAACAAAACCAGTGAATGAACAAAAATGTGATAGTAAATATCATTGGTTATGATATGTATCTCATGAAATTTGATTTTTCTTTTGAGAAGAACAATAATTTTAAAATGACCTAATGGAGATAAAAACAGCTGGGAGGGATGTCTTTCATTTTTCAATTTTCCTGCATTCTTGAAGGAAAGCTTAAGACAAATGGATGCCAATAAAGCCCACAGAAAATACATATCTCACATTCCTACTGGCACTGTGAGAAAGGTATATTGCTTTGTATGGCTCTGTTCTAGATATGCAATACTCCACCCTCTCCCTACACCCGAAAAAGGTGTTCAAGTCTTTTCTGAGGTAATCTGCTTTGAAGGGAGAAAGTCAACATAACTACTTGTGATACATATTCAGACATTATGTGCAACATATTGGTAAACAAGAAAATGCTCATGCAAGTTATAGAATATTTAACGAATGACAATTGATTGGAAAGGAAATGAAAAATAAATACTGATCTCGGACTTTTCTCATCATCTCAAGTTATTATTCTCTCTTTCACGCCAACTGTTTTTTCTAATCCAATGCCAAGTCATAATGGCAATTAATTTGCAATGAATAAGCACCAGAGAAGCCTCCACTCTCCAATATAATATCTGTAGAGGTGAAACAGCCAAGTCTGTTTTTAAAGCTGAAATCCATTCCTCTGTTCCCACTTCTTCTGAGCTCACTGACATCAACAGAATTGCATTTCTGTAACTCTGCCCCTGCCATAAAAGCACTAAACTCCACATTCCAGTCTGTTGTGGGTTTCATTTCATCTGGTTTTGACTCCTGAATGGTGCTTGGGGGAACACTGTACTGTGCTGTCCTGAGTTGTGTCTGGACTGCTGCTTTCACCGGGATAAAAGTGAGAGTTCTTGTAAGCAAATCAAATACCAGAGTGGGCAGAAACTGTGAGTAGCAAAATACAGCACGCAGTAACAGGTAAGCCTGTCACTTCTACATTGTTTTCAGCATCAGAAACCCTTGTGAACCAGGGGAGCATCAGGCTGCAGTGTGACAATGAGGGGCAGTGGGGACTGCGGTGGGGGGAACCTGCAGCTTCTTTCAGGCGCCTATGAAAGAAAGTCCTTGCTGGCATCTCTTCGGAGCCAAGGCTGTCCTTTCTTTCTTTAGCTTGTAATTACAGTGACATAAAATAATCAAAGACAGTGGTAGTCAGTCAGCACCCAGAAATCTATTTTAACACCCTGAACATCTTTTATCTGCATTCTTGACACAGGTAAAATGTTAGAATTCTGCATATAGTGACAAGACAACAAAAAATCCCAGCAACAAAGAATTACTGTGTTATTCTTGTGTATTAAATTGGAGTCCTGGCTGCAGTAAGAGATGGTCTAATCAACAAGGGAAAACAACGGTCTGAGGTCAGCCTCAGTGAATGACAACTTGGCAGAAAAAACATTTCAGCATCTTTCTACCATTTCCTGCAGTTGATTGTAATAGCTGTTGATTGTAATGGTAGTTTGAGCCATTTTATATCATGGGAATTGTCAAAATCTGTATGATACAGTCTGTATGACTCTTCAGTTTACAAAAATAATCATTAGGAGTTGCAGCTAATGCAATCCATAGCCTTCCTAAATACTAGATAGAAGCCCTCTCTTACCATACTTTTTCCCTAATTTCTGCATTTCTCTGCCTTTTGCTATGGTATTATAGTAATTATTTGAATTGCACTGTTTCATTCTGAGCAACCATTGTGTAGGTTGCTGGTTTGTTCCTGGTAGGAGCCTGTCATAACCTAAGAGAATAATCTCCTGCTGTTACGTAAATAACATTTAACGAAGCTTATGCAAGAATGACTCTTTTGACCTGCAGACACATCATTACAAAAGGAGCACTTAAAAGTTGCTGCTATTTGTATGGTCACTTCCATCCAGGATGCTGCTTTTTCAGCTGAAATTTTAAATTAGTTTATAACTGAGACAAAATACTAAAGTGCAATCTACAAAAAGATTGTTCTTCACCTTCCTCATATCCAGTTTCTATCACTGTTTTCTTCTGTTTTTTTCCCCTGCTAGAACAATATGTAAAAGTTCTTTACCTTCACTTGTCCCTAGAATAATATTTCTAATGGTGCCAATATTTTTAAGTTTGTATTCCTGAGTATGAGGGTGCAACCAGCCTAAAAGTTGATGAGACCATTGAACCACTATTTACTACAGTAGATTTTTCACATATAATTTTACAGATAAAGTTTTAAAATAATCTAGTTTTTGAAGAATGTAAGTTGCTAGTTGCCCCTGAATGCACCTTTTTAGCCTATTGAATATGGCTATTCAGATGTGGCTTCCAAGTGTGTTCTTGACTTTTGACCATTACTTTATTCAAACAATCAGTCTTTTAAAAATTAAAATATATACCATAATGAAGAGAAATAAAGTGAAACTGAAGATCCTTCAGCCATAAAGGGTTCATCTGTTAGATATATCAGGGAAAAAAAAGTAAATTAATGAAAAAAATTTGGCACCAAATACATCAGTCATACATTTTAATGGGTCTTGCTAGAACTGTTAAAAAAAGTTGCTGACTATTTCTGTTCTAATTGCCTCTGCTTTCATTTAAGCAGTCTGCAATTGAGGAAAGTTGGTATGGCCAACAACATGACTATAACCGATAAAAAATGTGCATATGTTATAAAAAAAATGGTCTGCAGAATTACAAAACATGTTTTCAGTATAACTCTTTAAGATTGAGTCTAGCTTTATTAGGGGTCTCTTAAAACAGAACTGGATTTTCTATTTTCAAATAATTTCAAATTAGTTCCCTGCAACTTCTTTTTTCCTGTTCTCCTCCTGTGTCCATCCCTTTGTTTTTCTTTGCAGAAATAGTGCACCTGTGAGGGAAGGAGAAACATAAACAAAACACAACACTTTCAGTATTATTTTTTATATGTTTAATTTAGGATTTATTTTCTGAAGTAACTGTTGGTTAAAGGAAAATTCTAAAGTATTGTGCTTTTCTACTGGATTTTTAGTGGGAAGAAAAGGGAAAGGGTTGAAATTACAAAAAATGCAAAACCCATAATTAAACAACTGGATTTTCTAAAGAAACATTTTAGCATCTTATGTGAAAATGAGGTTATTTTTAAAAAAAGGTTTTTGTGAAACCTTAATATGGTTATTTTTAACAGAGATATTTCCAACTACTGTTGGTACTAAAGAGGAGGCAGAAGGCTTCTCACACAATAACAGAAAAGGTAATTTTCATATTTGATCCTAAAAAGTAGTCGTTAGTTTTTACCTACTGGATTCTTTTCCATAACAGAAAGCGTATATGCAGAATGCTTACTTAAAATGTAATATGGTTTGATGTTTTTAATTTTACTGTTTGAAGCAATGAATTACATTAGCCTTATTTACTCCCTTTCTCCCACCATAAGTTTTTCACAAGCCAGATTCCTCTGTGGAGATCCTATGAGGTCTGTCTCAGTTTTTCTACATTTGTTCATCTTTAAATATTCACACTGTGATGAGGAGCCAGAGTGCTTTCTAGCAATGTTCTTGGTCACCACTTATATTTATCTTGTTGCCATACATAATTCCAATGTAATTTTCAGTATCCAGCTACTTTCTCTTTAAACATTAAGAAGCAATCAACACCTTCCACCCCAAAAAGCCCACCCACCCAAAAAAAAATCCTAAAACCCAAATGAACTCCTTTTTCTCCTCATCTTCTTCCTCTCCCCCCTCTCAGTGAGGACTGATAAATACCTGTACTCTGCATGCTGTAGCTCATCTTGTACAACAGCAGCATGTAATCAAAGCTGACAGGTGAACCCCCAAGCAAAATGATTTTCTGTTCATGAACAGAAAAAATTGGAAAAACATAGGCAAAACCATGCAGCTAACAGAGATCTTAGAGAAACACTGTGTTATGCTTTCTCACTATTAAAAAAGCACTTACTGTAAGAGACTCTCATAAATGGAAGAACCCCAAATAACATTTTCCAAAGCTTTTTTCTTTCTGAAACTATCTAAAAGAAAGAGGAAGTTCTTTCATTTTTTTTCTCTCTCAGTGTGTCTTTGTACCTTTTCCTATTTTTTCTGCTATGTGACAGTATATATTTTGATCTGATTTGAAAGTCGTCAAGGGCAAGAACAGAAGGAAAAAGAACTTTTGATTTTAGATCTACACCAAAGCTCAGTGACTAGGCAGGAAGACAACTAAGGAGCCTAAGAGGAAATCAGAGAAAAAGAAAATTGGCCACAACCAACATGTAAAACCCCACACAGACTTCTAAAACATGAAGAAAATCTGAAATAGAATTTGATTCCAGTGTGCTTCCTCCTGCTGCTCTCACTGTTGAACTCAGTGTTACTGAGAATACCCAAATTGCAATGCTATCCTTACCCCTCAATCAAAAAGGAAAAGGAAAAAAAGGCAATGGAAAATGCAAAGGGGAAAGGGAAAGGGAAAGGGAAAGGGAAAGGGAAAGGGAAAGGGAAAGGGAGAAAACATACGTGACTGTAGGTGACTGTATAAGAGTTTCTCATCAGGAAACATCAGCAAATCATTTTCACCTTCTGACAGTGGACAAACATGGAAGAATCTCTTAAAGGCTTTTTTTCAGGTCACCTTACTCAAGTAAATAAATTTTTAAGAAACAACTATGTAAATTTCCTAATGGCTTACAATGGTTTAAGCTGGGCAACAGGAGGACCTTCTGTTGAAAGAGATTCTGTTTTGTCTCTGATCCATGAAATGGACATCAGGGACTTGCCTATGTTTCAACACAGATTGGATTAAAAAATTCTAGCTTTGTAATTCTGGGAAAAGTTTTGCAACATCTTGTAAGCTAACCGAAGTAGAGAGTAGAATAATTATTAAATTTTTTCCTCTGTGACATATTCTTGCAATGTCTTTTGAACTTCACTGACATGTAGAGAAAAACAGTGATTTTTTTTCTTTTGTTTTTCAAAATACTTTTTCCTTTATACAGGAGCACATTATTTTATCTTTATTCAGCTGGACATTAATATTTGATATTCTGAGGGAAGAAAATGTGTTCAGCAATAAAACCCAGAAAACGAGGGAAGACTGTTGGTCTAGGTTTGTAAACATACAAAAATTAGAACAAGCTTTAGGTATGACAGTGCTACATGCCAGTACATGAGAGTGGATTTTAGTGGGCTTTAGCTTTTCTCTGCAGAAGGAATCAGGGGATCGTAGTGAAGAATATGAGAGTTTAATAAATAATTCCAGCAAAATCCATAGAGCATAATTCCCATCCACTTCCCCACTTTCTGACAAAATTTAATAGAACATGTATTGCTCACTCCTGCTTTTAGGGTTGATGTTTCGACCTGGTAACATTGTTATAAGCCAAATGATAACAGAATGCAGTAACTGTTATGGTTGATTTTTTTTTTCCTTTTTTCCCCCCAAAATTCACTTAGGATGTTTAATAAGAGCTAATTCAAACAGCTATGAAGAACCTGGGCAAATAATCTATCTCTTAGTGCATTGTCCTCTAAAGATAGCCTTTTCATACTCCCATATTATGAAGACAAGGGAGGATTTTTTTCTCAGATTCTGCCTTTTCACCAGACTGAATATTGCACAACCACAGCATGTTTTACAATTTGAAAATTCCACTAAGAAGAAACACATATTTTTCCTCTTTTCCTCCTTTTGGAGGCCGAACAAATCTACCTCTGGACACTCTTTGCGTGTCCTGTGCTCCATCATCCTCACCAGCCTGGAAGTAAGAATCTCGTGTGTGCCTCTTCTTTTTTTTAGTTGATTTCTCCTCATTTGCAAATACAGCTGTGGAAACACAGTCAAGACAAAGTACACTCGCTGTGAGCATATAGGTAATTTATACAGAGCACTACCCTTATGCTAAAAACAGAAGGTGAAAGAGACCTCAAGGACACATTTTTCAGCTCATCATTTTAATTTAATTTACAGGAAGTTTTATTGTTCCAGACTGCTACCAAAGACTTATTCTGCTGGTTGAAACATTAGTGAGCCTAAAATATTAGTTCTGTCACTGGACATAAATCATGGATCAAAACCATCTTGTTTTGATCAGGATATGATCTTGGAACATAAAATTTCCAGTAATATATATGTATATATATATGTATTTATTATATTTTTTAAATCTCCAGAAAAAAGTTTCTGGATTCAAAATTACTTTTGCAAACTCTTCTGTTTAATGAGGTGCTAGAAAACATTTGCCATGTAAACATACTTGTTTGGAATCCTAAAATTTATTAAATGAAGACACTTTCAGTGAAGTTTACCCACTGTAAAGGTCATTTAAACAGTCTGTGTCACAGCAATGACAGCTGGAATACCTGATAGTTACAATTAACTTCTGAGGAAACAAGTTTAGTTCTTGAAAAAAGCATTAAGTTCTTGAGCTAACTGCAAACAAGTGGTTTTTTTTCACCTTGGTGAGAATTTGGCAGAAGGGTCAGTTCTTAAATATCTGTTATTTTACCTGTGCCAAGAGATTTCTGGAGGAGTCAGGGTTGAAATGAGCACCTTCTCTACAATTGCAGTATTTTAGAGAGAATCCCCTTCTGCAATTTTCATTCCTACTTTTTAGCAGTACTACTTCTTTACTTGTTATTTTGGGTTTTGTTTTTTTGCTTTTTTCCTAAGGAGTCTTATACTTCCTCTGTTTCCCATGCTCCTGTTTTTACTGCTATCCAGTGACCATTTGTCACATTAATGGTGTGATCATAATTTTCTTAGCAACTCTGGATGGAGATAGCTCCTCTCTTACTATGTGGTTACAGAAAGCACACACAAAGCTGTAGTTGCTGCAGGTAGGTTCTTCAAACTTAGCCCTGCTGTTCCTAGAAGGTATGTCCTAGGATCAGACTCCAGAATTTTATTTGTCACGCTATCCAGCCTGGAAAAATGAATGTCTTTGAAACCTGCGGAATATTTAATATGAAGTTTTCAGTAGAACTGCTCCCCAGAGATCATCAGAATTTTTGAATTCCGAAACAGCATTTTTGGAAGGCTTTGGACAAATTCCTAACTAAGATGTTTTCTGTTTCAGTAAGGTGTTACAATTAGAAGAGTTATGGGGAAGATAGAGAAGGTGTTCTTTAAGAGGACAAGCAGCTGAGTCAGTTTGAAAAGGGATAAATTCAACCAGGTTGAACAGGACTTTGGCCTTGTTTCGAGACTGTTTATATCTGTGTTTTTCTGAACCTCTGTGTTCTTACGTCTATGCTCAAGGTAAATTTTCTTTTTCCCATTTCCACAAGGACCACATGTCTGATGTGACCCAAGCCTACTCTGCTCAAACTCGTACTCTGTTCGCAGAACTGGGACAGAAAATAGACAGGTGGTTTCCCACAAATCCTTTCTGATTTCAAATTGCAATGCATCACATCCTCTTGGCTGAAAAATGAAGTGGGAAACAGTTTTACACACAGGAAAATAAAGGCTTCCTATTTTTCACTTTGCAACTCAGAATGAATCTTTCCTTTCTCTTTTTAAATATTTTTAAAGCCAATTTTTTTTTTGTATTTTTTGAAATATACATACATAAAAGAAAAACATTATGAAGCAGCAGATCATTTGTGTGGCTGCATAGCTTTCTGAAAAAGGAAAAAGGAATACACATAGATGAAATTACTTGATTTGATTTTTTTTTCCTTTCTGCTGTTTTTACAAAGTTGGGGATGCCTTGCTTTTTGTTAAAGTCTACCCATTCTTCTGTATTAAAAAGAGGAATTCTAAGAGATCTGTGGAAGATAACTGGACAACGTTATTTAGAAACAAGGAAAAAAACTAGTAATTTTTATGTTTCTATTCTCGCTGATAAGTACATATTTTTCTATTTTTCTGTTGCTAAATTGACTCATTAGAAGATATTTTTTGCTATAGCTCATTTGCAATGAATTGGATTAAATGAGAAAAGATGATTCAGAAAGTGTTGGAGATGAGAGTATAATGGACAGCGAGTCTGCTCATTTTTCCTGGGAATGATAGACTATAAATAGCTGTCTTTGCCCTCCAGTACACACATTCAAGTCCCATTGAAGTCAGCAGTGCAGAAATCAATGGGAACTCAGTGTGTATGTATCAGAGAAGATTTTTTGTTCAACCAAATGCTTTGTACTTAGTATAGGAAGATCCAGAGATGATAAGGAATCTGAAATGTTCAGAATAGTAATATCATCTATAAATCCAGCTAATCTTGCTCTATGTATTTGACTGCACTAGGGCATTCTTAACATATGTGTGCAATATACATCAAAATAGATTTAAAATAGGCATGCATATAAATACACACAGCATATTTTACCTACATTAAAAATTATATTTTTTCAGCAGAAAGTAGAGGACCTGTTTTTACTATTTATTTCAATTGTGATTATTTTTTTAGTGTTTTCCAATTCTTGTACTTGTATTAGAGGCATTATTCCTCTCACTTGTACTGTGCTCTGAGTACGTTTGCACAGTGACACTAGATTCAGCCTTATTTAGATATTTCATAATGTCTGAAAAAAAACCCATAAGACAAAAGAAACAGAATAAAAAATCCTTTTATTTGTGTCTGCTTTCTCCAGCTTAATCTTTTGAACTCAGAGAATTATGCATTTTAGCAAAGAATGAGTTAATTGGATCATAGAATCATTAAGATTGAAAAAGATCTCTAAGATCATTGAGTCCAATCATTAACCCAGCACTGCCTTGCTTACCACTAAACAATATCCCCAAGTGCCACATCCAAACACCTTTTGAAAACTTCCAGGGATGATAATTCCACCTCTTTTTTGGACAACCTGCTCCAGTGCCTGACCATCCTTTCAAAGAAGAAATATTTTCCAATATCCCATCTAAACCTCCCCTGGTGCAACTTGAGGCCATTTCCTCTCGTCCTGTCACTTGTTTCCCTGGAGAAGAGACTGATCCCCATCTGTCTGCAGCCTCCTTTCAGGTAGTCATGGAGAGGGCTAAGGTCTTCCCTGAGCCTCCTTTTCTCCAGGCTACACACGCCCAGCACGACTTACTCTTCAGAGCCTTCCCCAGCTCCGTTGCCCTCTCTGGACTCTCTCCAGCACCTCGATGTCTTTGCTGAAGTGAGGGGCCTAAAACTGAACCCAGGATCGGAGGTGGGGCCTCACCAGTGCCAAGTGCAGGGGTTCAGTCACTGCCCTGGTCCTGTTGGCCACACTCTTTCTGATCTAAGCCAAGATGCCCTGGGCACATGCTGGCTCATGGTGAGGTGCTGTTGACCAGCACCCCCAGCTCTTTTCCCCTGGGCAGCTTTCCAGCCGCTCTGCCCCAGCCCCTGTAACTCTGCAGGAGACTGTTGTGACCCAAGGGCAGGACCCAGCACTTTGGCTCACACTTGGTGTTGAGCCTCACACCACCAGCCACTTCCCATCAATCCAGCCTGTCCAGGGCCCTCTGCAGAGCCTTCCTGCCCTGCAGCAGATCAGCATCCCACCCAGCCTGGTGTCACTGCCCACTCGCTGAGGGTGCACTCCAAGCCCTCATCCAGACCATCGACACAGGTGTGAAGCAGGACTGGAGCCAGGACTGAGCCCTGGGGAGCACCACTGCAGACTGGCTGGCAGCTGGATGCAGCTCCTTTCAGCAGCACTCTCTGAGCCCAGCCAACCAGGCACTTTTTCAGCCTGTGAACTGTGCACGTGTCCCAGACATGTTTCTGGGACAGTTTCTCCAGACAGGCTTCTGGAACTGAAGCCAGTTTCTCCAGGAGAATCCTGTGGAAACTTATGTCAAAAGCTTTACTGAAGTCTAAGGAAATAACATCCACAATATTTCTCTCATCCACTAAATGGGTCATCCTATCATAGTGGAAGATCAGATTGATCAAGCAAGACCTGCCTTTCCTAAGCCTATGCTGTCTGGGTCTCACTTTCCCTGTTTGTCCTGCATATGCCTTGTAATGGCATTCCAGATGATCTGCTCCATCACTGCCCCTGGCACTGAGATCAGGCTGATAGGCCCCTAGTTCTCCAGATCTTCCAGCCCTTCTTGTAGATGGGCATCACATCTGATAATTTTCAGTCAATGGGACCCCTCCAGCTGGCCAAGACTGCTGTTAAAAAATGGCAAGTGGCTTGGTGAATTATTCCATCAGCTCCATCAGTACCACTGATTCCGTCAGCTCCATATCCACCCTCAGTGGAGGCCATCTGACCCTGTAGACTTGTGTGTGTCTAAGTGGTGTGGCAGGTCACTGACACAGTGGTTGACCCTGGATTATGGAGGCTTCACTTTGCTTCCTATCTCTGTTATCCAGCCTAGGGGCTGAGTGCCCTGAGGACAATTGGTCTTGCTATTGAATACTGAGGCAAAGGCATTAAGTATCTCAGGCTTCTCCTCATCCTTTGTCTCTATGTTTCTGTCTGCATCCAGTAAAGAGTGGAGATTTCCCTAAACTCTCCTTTTGTTGCTGATGCATCTGTAAAAACATTTGTTGGGTCTTTTACAGCAGTAGCCAGATAAAATTCTACCTGAGCTTTGGTTTCTCTTATTTTCTCCCTGCAAGAGAGAAAATGCTTGTAACAGATTAAACTGGTGCCAAAAGTGTGAATAAGCAGAAAATTTAACTTGGAAAAACTCTAGGCAGTCTGGGAATATCTGTGTCTTCCTTTAGGGAATTTGTTTGCATTTATAAATGCTGTTTGTGAATATATTCCTACATCTATTTACTGCTAAGGTAAGAAACTGATTTTTTGCCTTCATTTTATATTTTCACACTATTTTACTCCCTAATTGAGGGCACTTTTGGACAGGCTACCAGTAATTTGTTATTATATAGAGGAGACTCTCTCTCCAGAGGCTGAGTTCTATCCAAATTGGAAGTTGCCTCCCACAATAAAAAGTTGGTTTGTCCAGAGAGAAATCTGCAATGTCCCACTACAGCTGATAAAAAGGGTATATCATCCCAAAGGAGGAGGACAAAGACAGACATTTCTCAGTATCTTAGGGTGATGGAAAAGATGCAAAGGAAGATTTAGCAGGGGGAAAGAAAAGATGGAAAAATCTTTGTAGTCAGAAGAGTACAGATTAGCAGCACCCCCTACCATGGTTAAGGAAGAATTCTGCTCCTCTGTGTCTTGATAACAGGCACTGCTAACACCCACCAGTATACTCAACAGCTGCCTGTTTACTTGTACCTTCACTCTCAAACACTTACACTTCTGTTGATATTTTGAAGGAGGAAGTGTGTTTCCAGCACAAGAACAGTCTTAAAAGTCAACACTAGATTCTGAATTAAATTGGCAGCCTGAATTCAGGACTTAAATTCAGAAGAGAATTAAATTTGGTAGAGAATGTGCCATTTAAAATCAACACACAGGAAAATAACTGCTATTGTTAAATCTCCACAAATGTCAAATATTGAGTACTCTGTCAGCTGAGTTCTACAAACATCTTGTGACAGGCCAAACGATATCCCTTGAATAGCAAAGGGCTGCAAATAAATATCCTGGGCTTGGAAAGGAAAGTGAGTTCCCGTTGTTAAAATAATGGTTCTAGGATTATTCTGTCTCAGTGCTTCTTGGTTTATATACAAATGAGTGGAAACAATGAATTGGGGGAAAACATTAAATAAAACCCAGCTGAGCAACATATGGGAAGAATGGTAAGCCTAACCTCTGCAGCTAAAAAGGCAGGTAAAAGAGAAAGAAGTGAGGCTTCTTGTGATGAAGGGCAGACCCTTGGACCAGATGAGAATTCACTGTGGAAATTTTCTAAAGCAGAAATCTATCCCTGTCTTAGTCTATATAGAAAATTACTATCAATCCCTTTGAAGTCATCTTCTAATATGTTCAAGGAACACTAAATACCAGTGTCATGGAATTTGGGAGGTGGTCATCTGATGATATAGCTGGGAGTAATTGTTTTGACTGTTTCTTTCCAGCTCTCTTTGTGAACATGAAATATTTTACATTTTCTTACACCTTTTACCTCACTTGTAAGACAGGTGAAATACTACTACAAAAAGGAGTACTCCAAATGGTCTCCACAACCAATCTAATTCCTTTGGTTTGGACTGAAGCACCACTTTTTTTTTCAGGTGACAGGCAAATCTTTAAGACAGTGTGAGCAGAGAATCTCTTCTAGGATGTAATACCAGGATATTTGTGTGTGTGAGATGCTACTTTGAAATGGTGCACAGAGCAGTAAAGAATTTAGCTATAATATTTAGCTTGTTAGGAAATACAGTGTATTTATTCCTTTTTTCAGAACCTTATTTATGGTACAGTGGGACTTCTGAGTGAAGGAATGGCAAACTTAATGAAACATTTGATTGGTATTAATTACTTTCCACTTAATTACCTGCCATGTGGATCTTGTTGAGCTATTGATTACTGGAAAACATACATCCCACTGGGGATAGTGTGATTTAACTTCATCCAATGAGTCAATTAGCCCAAGCAACACTGGGAGAGCTGGTGCTCTGCCTCAGTGAATGGGGTTTCTTGCCAAGAATGGTACATAAGCTGTTTATTTGTTCATTAAAACACAGTACTACTGTCAACAGGAGGCACTTATCCGTTGTTATTGAGATTGGTAAAATGTCACTGTTTCATCAAAGATTAGCAGCAGTTCATAGCTGCAAAGTGGGTGAAAAGACCCTCTCTGGTTTGAGAGTACAGATGAATGCATGAGGTCAAGACATTAACCCCTGTTTGCTCCTCATTTGTGAGAACTTCAGTTATAAATTTGTGTCAGCTCTCCCAAGTGCAAAACATCTTTCATTGTCATTAATTCAGAAGCTGTGGGACAACAGACCATGAACTGTGGCATGTGACATTCAATTAATTTCACCAAGAGTGAAACCCATGGTATGTCCCCCAAATCACCAAAACTAAATACTAATATTGTTCTTCAGTGAGGATGATCTTCCTAACTGACCAGAACAGCCTGCTGTCTTCTCATGAATTAATCTGAGAATGAAAAGATCTTTTTTATTTTCTTTCTTTTCTCCCTTGTGATTTAAATTAGACAAAGAAACCATTATTCCTATTGATATAACTGAAGGTATAAAAACACCCCTCTTGGCTGGAAATAATAATTAAAAAAACCAAACCCCACAGACAAATAACTAAACAACTGTAAAAATAAAAACCCAAAACAAAATCTCAAATGAACTACAACAAAAAAGAAAATGGAGGTGGAGAATTAAATTTGCTCAAGGAAGCTTTAAAGTGAATCTTACATGGAATGGTTAAATTAAAAATTTTGAGTAATCTAGGCAGATCTAGAGAAGTTACTTTTAAATATGTAGTTTGGATTGAAATATAATTTTGAGATCATTTTATATAATATACATGAAAGATAGGGTAGATTATTTCGGTAGGGGGTAAAAAAAGTCATTCAAAAATGAGAATCCTCTAAACAGATAACTGACCACAAGTTCTTGATTACATTAGTTTAGATATATAAAAATGTATAAGCCAAAAACATTGACATGGAGACACATCCTTCCAGTTTTTCTGTTAGAAGAGTCATAAGAGATTATTTATGTGGTTACTCACTTGGCAGTGACCTGCATAAGCATTTGTAAACACTGAGGAAAGGATTCAAGTTCTGTCATCTGCCATATATGAATTATGTGCTCTACCTATGCTGCATTTTATTTTGCTTAATACAATACATTAATTTCCATTTACAGTTGTCTTTATATTCTTACGTAAGAGTATAAACTATATTTTAAATAACATTTTGGATAATGAGAAATGATACAGATTTATCCTAACTTAAAATCAAGCTTTTCATCCTGTAAGAGAGGGCCACTGGGTTAGATGGGTGTCAAAATATTATTCTTGCAAAAGAAGGAAACCAGATAGATTTAAGAGATATTCATCTTGGTAGAAGACAAAATTGTTTTTGGGGATGGATCAAGTATAAATGTTTTTAAAAATCAGCAGAAATTTTTAATGTAATAGTGTTTTCAAAGGTTTTGTGTCATTTAAAGTTAAGTTACTGAAGTATATATTTACACACTATATATATACTTTACATGCTACTGAAAATAAAAAGGTTCATTAGCTTTGTATTTGCATCTGAGAAAATAGCTGTGAAAAAGCAGAAGCAGCAAGGGAAATTTCCAAATGCATTTCTGATCTCCTTTTGGGTGTGAGTTTCCACTTTTCAGACTTGTGAATCAAATTAAGAAAAAACAACATTTCTTTTTAGTTTGTTTTGCATGTTTTTAGAACTTTTTAGAAGGTTCTAGTAGGCTTTTATAAAACCAGCTATACAAGCTGCATTGCTCTTGTAAATTATCTTGATTATATACACTGGTATAAAATCTTGATTTTTCAGCAGAATAATTTTGGATTGTTACAAGCAGACAAAAAGCATCAGGCTTCAAACTGCTGCTAAAATGTAACATACTTTATGACACTATTCAGTAGTGTCTGGCTGGAAGTTGGTTAATTTTCCTTGCAGGGGCCCATGTGGTGCTGTGTTTTGTGTTGGTGCCTGGAACAGTGTTTGTCACACAGTGTTGTTTCAGCTGTTGCTGCACAGTGCACACACAGCATCGAGGCTGGAGCAAAAAACACTTCACTCCTCCACTAGAAGGCTTGGGGCTGGGCAAGAGTCTGGGAGGAACCTCAATGGACCAAAGGTAATCCCAAGCCATACAACATCAGGCTCAGCAATAAAAGCTGGGAGAAGGAAGGAAGGAAGAAGAGGAAGCATTAAGAGTTAATAATGTTTGTCAGCCCAAGCAACTCCTATGCATAATGAGGCCCTGCTCCCTGGGAAGTGGCTGGAAAGCTGCCTGTTGGTGGAAGTTGAGACTAAATTTCCTGGGTTTGCTTTAATTCCATGTGTACCTTTTGCTTTCATTATTAAATTCCCTTTATCTCAACCAATGAGCTTTTCCATCCTGGTGTCTGTTTAGTGTTGATAAGAATGAGTGAGATAGCACTTGGGTAGGGGTCTGAAAGCCACTCGAGGTCAACCCACTACAAACAGTTACCACTGCAGTTGGCTTTTGGAGAGTTTGAACACATGGTGGGAGTGTACAGTGTATGTATTTATGTATGCACCTCTCATTTTCTGGTTAACACTATTGGAGCATAATTAGGGTGTGCCATTTAATTCAGCCATAAACAAAGAACAAGTTAAAAGAAAGATGTGACCAATAAAAGGTTTCATTAACTGCTATAAATCTCTTTGAGATATTCAAGGGCAGGGGAGGAAATTCTTAAAATTTCTATTTTGATGTAATTTTTAAATACAATATAGGTCTCTTACATTAGAATTCCGTGAAGCTGTGAAATAACATAGCAGCAGGGGATGGGGCAGGAATTACTGTAAAACATTCTTGTCTCTCCAGTATTAGGTTTCTGAAGTGGTAAATTGGCATGCTAAAATGAAAGCAGTTGACCAATTTTAGATGATGGTGGAGTTAGCTTGTATGTTGTGGAAGAATTATTCAGTGTAGTGTTGAGCTTTAACGTGTTTAATGGTAGTACAAAAGGTGAAAGGGGCCTTGTTTTTCTGCTTATGCTGTAAACAAGGTTTCAGGGGAAATTCTTTGAAGTGCAGAGATCTAAGCTGTCTGGTTTTGAATTCCCCTTGAGGTACTACAGAGGAACAGTAGGTGTCTGATAATGTTTTAACTTCAAGTAAATACTTTTGGGCATCAAACAGTACTGACAAAAACTATAAAAAGTGGATTATTTAAAAGTGCTGCTTAAGATAAATAGGATGCTCATATGATTTGTGGTGTTGAAGTTTTTATCTCTCTAGAGTTACAAAAGAGAATGTAAAGCAGTAAAGGAGTAAAATCTGGAGGTGCACTGATGATGTCACCACAGGGACTTAATCCCTAGTGTAGTCATCTCTTTGTAGAAACTGAGAATGAGAAACACAGTGACATTCCCCATGTCTTGACTATTTCCAAAAGTCTGGTCTAAATGCCAGATTTTCTTTCAACAATTCTGACAGCTGCCTTTGTTGGATTGGATCTGTCTGTCTATAGAAATGCTCAGAGAACTTTATGAGCTACAACACTGTGGTGTGGAGTCAAAATGATATTCAAAGATGTAAGCAGTGCTGACAACAGCCAGCAGGAAGCATCACAGTTTAAATACAGCATCTCAGGACTTCAGAAGATGTTACAAATTCTGCCACAAATAGATAAATTGCATAATGGTCATAAGACCATTATCCTTCTTTGTCTATAACTATGATTTCATTTTCCTTCTCTTTAGATCTGAAAAAGAAAACAATAATAAAACATTTCCATAAACAATTTTTAAGTTTTAAGTTTGGTTATAGTTATTATTATATGGTTTATGAATAGTTTGAATTCAGTCTATTTTCAGGATCACGCTAGTAGCCATATATGATGAAGGAATAAAGTTCCCTTTCTGTAGTGCTAAAAAAATATCTTCAAAGTTGACCTGCTTACCAACAGGACTATGAAGTTATCATTACATTTTCCATACAATTTTATTGATATAGATTCTTGTTTTTCTTAAGAAGATGTATTTGACCTGTTATACTAGTAGCATTAGTGGTGACCTGAAATGCTGAAAATTGTGGCAATTGAAACTTCAGAAAAATAAAACCCTAACAGAGGTCAGGTTTATCATACTGCTCAAGAAAATAACTACTGGCTTTGTCATAACATCTGACAGATCCAATGGCGAAGCAGTGCACGCAGCAGAGTGTACTGTTTCAGCAAAACAAAATGTTTGGGGTTTGTTCAGTTTTGTTTGTTTGTCTGGGGTTTTTTTTTAATATCAGTTATTAATATCAGGGCCACTTTATTCACAAAATAAGCTTGTGAAACACGGGAATTTATTCTCATCTTCCTTTGATTACAGCAAGACACAGGACCCCGTGTGCAAGGACACAGCTGGTGGGTGTGCTAGGACCAAATTTTCATCATGATGGAACAAGTAGGTTTTTCCTGTTAAAATGTACAGGATCTGGAAGGTGCTGGTGGGTAAGGTCTGGATTTAAGTTTTGCCCCTTCCTTGCAAATGATAGAGAAGCTCAGAAATGGAGGTGGCAGTGGAAAACTAGGTGGGACATAGCTGTGGAGAGCTTGTTGATTTGGGGATAATTCTCAGCTTTCAAGAATTGACATGAGCTTCCTGAGAAGGAAGAGGATTTCTAAAGAAAGAAGGTAATTTTTATTCAAGTGCACGAGCAATGGCTTGTGTAGCAGGCCTGACCACCCCTTGCATAAAAATCTACGTAATGCTATGAGCAAAGCCTCAATTACATCTATCAGCCACCTAAAAGTGAAGACAGAAGAGTCTTCATGACATGGTTAGAACACTGAAGAGCTACTAAGTGCCTCCTGTGTTCAGCAACTCCTGTTCTTCAGACCCTTCAACAAACATAGAGATATTAAGTTACTTTCCAAGTACAAAAGACACCCAAATTACAGAGATTTATAAATTCCAATGGGATTTAGAGCCTGATGTGAACTACATTCCTAGGTCTTGGGAAACACAGTCTTGGAGCACAGTGAAGCCATTAAGGTTTTCCACTCCTTCACTGGTGTTGGGAAAAAAAGCCCAGATACAAGCAGTGACCAGTGCAGTCCTGGCCCTAGTGATTTGTCCTATCACACCTGGAAAAGAAAGAAAATTGTCAGGACTGGTGATATATGCTGTCTATAATAGTTTGGACTAAACTGTTATTAAACACTACCCCAGAGATGCAGCTGAAAGAACCATGTTTGCACTCCTTCTACATGATCCAACTTTACTGAAGTTGTTAATTTATAAATTGTGTATGACTGTCAACACCCTAGACAACCCTGTTCTGTGGCTTTTATCAGACTGGGAAGACTTTCAGGAAAAAGTGGTTGTGACCTTCTATTCTATTGTGCTTGGTACCTGGGAGCACCAGACCACAGAACTTGAGCTGGCGTGTAAGTTGTTCATGGTCCCAAAAGCAATGCAATGTATTTGGACTGCTTTGTTACTTTTCTTTCCCTCATACTTTTTATTTTCTCTCTCTCTCTCTTTTTATTTTTTTGTTTTTGAGATTTTTCTGCTTGGACCAGTTTATGATTTGTTGATGTAAACTGAATGTGCAAATGTCCCCCATCGAATACTATGTTCTTGATGATGAAGCAAAGTTCTTAGACTAAGGTCTTTTAATATTAACAGTAAGATTTGAGTGTACTCATAAGTTACCCAAAATACAAGGAGGACATTTTTGAATATATCAAGAGTGGTAAAATGTGGTAGTTTTATAAGCTGGAGAACAAAAGTCCCCCTAATACTTTCATTTTGGAAAAGGATCATAACCTTTCTGATTTCATCATATTTTGCAGAATTCTAAGAAAACTTAATTTCTAGTAGGATGGGAATTTTCACCATTTATTTGCAAAAACTTGGACCACACATACCACAGCTGTTGAAGTACACACTACATGTATTGTGGGAGAATGAGGTATGAATGGGAGAAAGAGGAAGCCTTTTTGCAATGAAAACCAACCTATTGATTGGTTCAATCCAATTCAATTGGTTCAACTAATTGGTTCAAGTGTTGGACCAATTGGTCCAATCCATTGATTGATATCTGATTCTGGTAGAGTTAGGCTTATTTATACACCTCAAGACCTGTCCCCCTGAATATAAATCTCACCTGTCCAGACGGATATAGTTACAGAAATAGAAAATACTCTATCTTGGAAGACAGCCTGTGTAAAACGCATCCTTGGAGAAAAACAACCTGTTTTTTAAAAAGAAAGACAAGTGCAATTAACAGATGGAAGTTATCTGCTCTAAATAGTGGGTCAACAGGACACAGTATACTTGCAGGAAACACACAATTCCCATTTGTGACTGTAAACACTGTGGGGTCCACATCTCTATGGGTAAAAACCAAACTCTGTTAGCATACAGATGTGCGATACCTTTTAAAGTCCCTGCAGTATCTTCCTACCTGCTGTGCCTAATTTCAGATTCAACTGCAGTCATTAAAGGAAAAAAAACCCAACAAACAAACCACAAAACTGGTTTTGCCTTTATCTGTGTCCTACATTGCACTGCTTTACTTCAAATATTTTCCTGGTACTCCAGCTCCCCAAAAATATTCTAAATACTTAAGATTTTAGAGCCTCAGTTCACTCTTTCCTTTTTCAAGTGTCTCTGTCTTAAAGTGATTTTACATGTCTGTCTAACAGGTAAAATCACAAATGTTTGTTTTCTTACAAAAACTTTCTTGCAAGCCATCTTTGCAACATTCCCTAAGAAAAACGAAAGGTTTTGTTTGGAATTGTAAAAAAACTCTTACGATCTGGAAGCCCTAAACTCCCTTCAAAAACTGGTTGCACTAAGTCTAATTCTCATTTTGATTTATTTCACTTTGAATATAATGGTATTAAATTAGCAAAGACAAGCAATGAACAAAACTCTGGAGAGGAATTAGCCATTGTATCCAGTCCATTAATCTCTTCTTCAATTCTTGAGAATTGTGGCTCACCCAGACCCAGAGATCAAATAAAATGCCTAATTGGGAAAATCCTAAACAAGAGTATCCTGGGGAGCTTGAATTTATTTGTCAACTGTTCAAACAACTATGTTGTTTATAAGTCTTTAAAACCCTGATACTTTTTCTGCCACTATAACTTAATCCAGATACTTTAAACACAGGAGGGTGATTGAGAATTGCTTTCAATTAACTGGAATAGGAAGAAACACTTATTCTGAAAACAGATAGCTGTGCTGTGAACATTCTGCTGAACATGCTGAGAATTTTAGATCTAAACATCAGGTTTGAGGGATGCTCTGAAAACTCTTAGAGAGTCATAGTAAACACAGCTAATGGATATTCTGCTCTTGTGATAGCATTTGTACTAAGCACTGTGACTCAGTAAGAGAAAGAAATACAGTAGGACTGAATGATGCTTTCTAAAATAGAAGTTCAATAATGTTTTTCCAGACATGTGAAAAGCAAAAACTACTTTAGCCTTTTCTGCTTGTGATTACCCTGAATTAGCTGTTGATTTTCCTGGAGGGCAAGGAAAACAACCCAACAGACTGATCTCTACCCACTATTGCAGCAAAAATGCAGAGAACAGTTAAAAGTCTATACTTGGGTTTAGGTATAGACTAATGTCTATATTATTTGGGTTTGAGTCTGATAACATCCCATATTCCCATCAGTGCTAAAAAAATTTGTAAATGTTAGTCATCTAACATGAAATGAATTTTCTGACAGCACTGTGACTCATCAATAACCTGGCTGCTCTCACTTTTTGGGAAAAAAAAGAGCACCATGACTGCGAGAATGACCAACTCACAGTTGACCCTGAAATTGTCTGGGATCTGCTGCCACAGCTGGACCCCTACAAATCTATAGGGCCTCATAGAAGTCATCCAAGAATCCTCAAGGAGGTGGCTGATGTCGTTGTACAATATCTCAGTGATTTTTGAGCAGTCTTGGGAATCCGGAGAGGTCCCAGCTGACTGGAAGCTGGTGAAAGTTTCCCCAGTTTTCAAGAAGGGCAATAAGAAGGACCCCAGTAACTACAGGTGTGTCAGTTTCACTTCAGTGCCTGGTGGAATTTTGGAGAAGATTATTCTGTGAGGTACTGAAATACATCTGAAGGACAATGCAGTCATGTTGTTGCACTTATAATATGTATTAGAAATATTGGGACTGTGAGATACCATGTCAAATGGAACTTTATTCATACCATATGAGTGATCTGAAGCCAGGTTTCTGTATTCCTGTGCTCCTCATGCTTGTCATTCACACAGGGCATCTATGGTGTGAACACAGGATCAATAGGAATATAACACAATTATTTTGATGTGTAATCATGACTTCCCATAGAATTTTAAATGAGGAAATGCTAGGCAAAGAGAAATCTGTAAAACTTAGATTTGTGTTCATGGATAATCATTCTATGACCCTCCTCTATCTGATTTTCTCAGAAAAGATATAATTACTATGGACTTCACACACAGCTAGGCAGTGTGAAAAGCCAAAAGAATATCATTAAAAGAGGAAAGGGATAAATGCATACAAGGTAGGATAAGTTAATTTTCTTCTTTTTCTCCACTAAAGCATGAGACTGTCTCAAGATAACACTGCTATAATTTATTCATCCAACTGTAGTTTGTTTGAGACCTTGTTAGATTTATAAATGTCGGGCTAAAATTTCAATCCATATAAGAAATATTTTCATGAGAAGAATCTTGGGTACCTAAATGGACAGCCCAAAGTGACAGCCAAGCTTCAAGGGTATATGTCTTTGCCATATCCTGGCTCCACAAGCTACGCAAGATCACACAGCTTGGTTTCAGAAGAAAGGAAACTCTGACACATGGGATGAAAAAGAACACTGTTCCATGCCTTTAGATCACAGATATAGATGACTGAGGCACCAGTCCTTGGAGTGTACTGCAGTGATGAGTCATTTTAAAAGGAGTTTGGGAATTAGGTTAAAAGCTGTATTTGTAAAAAACACTAGCATTTAATTTTCCTAGAATCATAGAACAGTTTGACTTATATTTTCAGTTCTGTGATTGGTAAAGAAGAGACCAATAATGATGATTATTCATTGACATCTCAGTTATCATATCTAGCAGCCCAAACAGTTATTCCATTATATTAAATAACTTGTGCTTTTTGTTGCCAGTTATCTGTTGTTTAGGTATAGCAGTGAGACCAAAATCAGATTTTTTATTTATGCATTATGGTTTTTCAGTGCAAGTGTTCTATAACCCTAATCAATCTGGCTTTCTCCCTCTGGTTCTCCTTCAAGGACTTGCTTTTTCTTAGACCTCTGAAAAAGAAAGAGGATAAATTTGTGAACAAAATGTATTTTATCAGTCTTACATGGTCCAGATGCCCTATTTTCCTGGCAAGTTTCTATTAGTTTCATTGTTTGACTGATGCTTGTTAGAGGCAAAGATGAAATTGTTAAAGAATAGGCATAGAAGAAGAGGCTTCAAGAAGTTATCTGATCTGTTCTCCGCTTATACTTAAGCAGCCTCTGACAGACTTTCTTTTGCCCTGTAGTACATATTGTCATTAATGTGATCATTTCAAAGTAGCCTCTCTGAAAATTTGTAGGCTTGAAAAAGAGGGTTGTCATACACAGATCTCTGTAGCAACACAAACAAAAGCATCTTTTGGTTTGACAGTGACACCCCTCTTGATATCATGAAAATATGTAATATTTGTGACGCTGGAGCTAATTTGTTCACCCTGTAGGCAATTTAATGTAATCTCATGATCATTGTTTTTGCAACTGAGAACAAGATATCCTCTATAGCAAGAAGGAGGCATCATGTGGCACTTGTGATCTCTATACCATATAAAATCTAAACAACTGATTAGGACTGCAAAACATAAGTAATGGGGGAGTGGGGAGGGGAAACCAACCACTTCAGCATGTGTTTCCTGGCCAGAGATTTTTCCATAGGCTCTTTTTTTTCCCAAAAAGTGAGAGCAGCCAGGTTATTGATGAGTCACAGTGCTGTCAGAAAATTCATTTCATGTTAGATGACTAACATTTACAAATTTTTTTAGCACTGATGGGAATATGGGATGTTATCAGACTCAAACCCAAATAATATAGACATTAGTCTATACCTAAACCCAAGTATAGACTTTTAACTGTTCTCTGCATTTTTGCTGCAATAGTGGGTAGAGATCAGTCTGTTGGGTTGTTTTCCTTGCCCTCCAGGAAAATCAACAGCTAATTCAGGGTAATCACAAGCAGAAAAGGCTAAAGTAGTTTTTGCTTTTCACATGTCTGGAAAAACATTATTGAACTTCTATTTTAGAAAGCATCATTCAGTCCTACTGTATTTCTTTCTCTTACTGAGTCACAGTGCTTAGTACAAATGCTATCACAAGAGCAGAATATCCATTAGCTGTGTTTACTATGACTCTCTAAGAGTTTTCAGAGCATCCCTCAAACTCAGGGCACTGAGGCCCCTTGGTCTGTAGTCTGTGCTGAAGACAGGGGCAAAGAATGCATTAAACACCTCTGCCTCGTTCCTGTCCCTGTGTGTGAGGTGACCATCCTCATCCTGTAACGGGCCAATGTAACTTTAACACTGCCTATTGCTGTTACTGTATTTGAAAAAACTCCTTTTATTGTCTCTCACAGTTCTGGCTGGCTTCACCTCCAGTTGAGCTTTGGCTGCACAGATTTTCTCAGGACAGTAGCAGCAGCGTCTCTGTATTCTTCTCATGTCACCTGACCTTGCTTCCACTGGGCTTATACCTTCCTTTTTTGCCTTCCTTTTTTCTAAGAGAAGATTTCTGTTCAGCCAATACATCCTTCTACCCTACCTGCTTGACTTCCAATATTTGGGAATTGCTGCTCTCTGCCCTTTGGAGGAGATGTTCAAAAAGTGGCCAGCAGTGATGGACCTCAGCGCCTACAAAAACATTTTCCCAGGAGACTTGTTTACATATTCCATGAGCCACCCGAAGTCTGCTCTCCTCATATCCAGGGTTGAAATTTTGCTGTCACTTTTCCTCCTGTCAACAGAGATTTTAAACTTGATCACTTCATGATCGCTGCGGCCAAGACACTGGTGGATGTGGCAAATCTCCACTTTGCTCATGACATCCACTCTTGCAAGCAGGGCATTTTTCTGAGTCTGCTCCCTAAAGGTCTGTTCCATGAAGTTGTTATCCAAGTTTTTCAGGAATCTTCTGGCCTGGGTGGTACCAGCTGTGTGATACTCTCAGTTAAGTTCTGGCAAGTTGAAGTCCTCCATAAGGAGAAGGGCAGTTGGCTTGGAAGCGTCCCTTAGTTCCACAAGGAGTAATTTGATGGCATCATTATCCTGGCTAGGAGGTCTATAGCAGACTTCCATGATGACACCACTTTATTTGTTTCACCTAGCAAATACTACTGATGTTTCATGATCTTTCTTCACAAACATTTGTCCCATGTATCTGCTCCACAGGCTATAAAAAGACAAATAAAAAATCAATTGTGGCATGTATAAACAGATGCCTAAAAGTTACATATTTTAAACCTGATAATAAATAAATAAATAAATAAATAAATAAATAAATAAATAAATAAATAAATAAATAAACAAACAAACAAACAAACAAACAAAAAACTTTTCAGCATATACATATTTTAATGAGAGAAATTACACTAAGTATGTCACATCGTAATGAAGGCGATTGTATCATTAACTATTGTAAGAGGTCTCTATATTTCCTTTCTCTTCAAAAGGAAAGGCCTGGATTTCACTAACAGCAATTGCTTCAGTCTAATTTTTTGATCTTGCTTGGAGGATAATTACACTGTAAGTACTATGCCAACCTCTACATCCTATCTAGGCTATTTGAAGTTGTACATTGTCAATCAGAACTTGAATCAACTTTGAAATAAGACAAGCCCAGTGATCACAACTACACTTATTTTACATAAAGAAAGCAAAGTTTAAAATCACATCATTAAGTTGCCAAGACTATTGCTTCCCTAGGAAAACTGTCTGTGCATGTTTAAACAACATGATGAAATGTGACTCTCAGGACACTGAGAGTGAGGGCCAGGGATTGCAGTGCAACTTAGGCAGGGCAAAGAGCAAGAGGCTCGTTTTAAAAGCAGCTTGTTTTAAAAGAGCAGGAGAAGGCCTTTTGCAAGGTCTATCCCAGCCCCTTCATCTCTGATGTTTTCGTCAGCTTTTGTTGAGATGTCTGGTGAGGTCCATGTCTGGTTATTCAGTTGTCTAGCCTTGGGAAGCACATACTTGGGGCACAGACTGATGTTCCCATATTTTTAGACAGAAATGTCCAATCTTTTTAAAAACCCAAAATATTTAAAATGTGTGTACTTATACTTCACAAGTTCTGAGGTAGTTTTCATGATGAATTTTGTGTCAGAGTTTCAAATCCATTCTTTTGGAACAGAGATGTACATATAAAAATCTTCTAGGGCAGGCTCACAGCGTTTCACCATAATAACAACATGCAATACACTTAACTGTTCCCTTGTCAAAAATCATATTGTTTAATAGGAAACACCAGCCCAAACAGATTTGGAGCAATGCTTTCCAGTGTCTCTAAACAATAGTTAAATAGCTCAACAAATCTTTCTAGATGGCACACCTCTATTGCCTTACAGCTCTCTATAGTACTTTTCAGATTGTATTTTTTAAAACACACTTCCTACTGAATGGTCTTTGCACATTTCTTGATGTGTACTCTTTATGGGTGCTAAAAGAGATTTTTTTCTTAATATAGTTTAATGTAACTCCTCCGTTCAACTCTTGATTCTTCCATGACTTGCCCAAACAACAAAATCCAGCAATTCACTGTTTATATTCAATAATTTTTAAGGCAAGAATTAAAAGTTTGTGATAACTTACATGTTTACTTCCTGAACACTTGTTTTTAGCACATTGTATTAAGCAGAGCTAATATTGTGACCGTTTGCTCAAAGCTACAGCAAGTGAAGAACTGTCTATCTGATATTCATCTGAGAATCCTCAAGGAGGTAGCTGCTGCTGTCATCACAAAGCCTCTCACAATGATTTTTGAGCAATCTTGGGATTCTGGAGAGGTCCCAGCTGATTGGAAGCTCCCTAATGTTATCCCAGTTTTCAAGAAGGTCAAGAATGAGGAAGCTGTAAACTACAGTCTCACTTCAGTGCCAGTAAAACAATGGCAAAGGTTATTCTGGGAAGTCTTGAAAAACAGCTGGAGGACACAGTCAACAGTCACAGCCAGCACTTCATGAAGGGGAAGTCCTGCTTGTCCAACCTGATTTCCTTCTACAAGAGGTGTCGTGGGTAAGCCAAAATGTTATTTTGTTCCCTATCTCTCTGTGCCCAAAATTTTTACTGTCTCTTTTAAGACCCTGTAGGCACAAAATGGAGCTGGGTGTGGGAGGGTAGGGGAGGATGGTATGGTTTCTTTTAAAGTCAGCTCTTCCAGGCAGCTTGCTCTCTCCTGCAGTGTGTCTCTCTGGCTGCTTGGTTTGTTTCTTGTTTTTTTTCTTGCCTCTACTCTCAACAGTACCAAATCTAGAAGTTGCGTTTCACAATCAAAAACTGTTTCAAAAGAGAATTTTGCAATACTTGTCTGCATCCGCGGCACCAGGCTGGGAGAAGCAGAAGAGCCCTGCTCTGTGTGGTCCTGGCTGAGGCAAAGGGGTGCAGCAGCTGGGACACCCCAGCCGGACACTTGGTCTCTGCTGCCGAGAGGAAGGTGTCATATATTAACCTTTGGGGTTGGGTTTTGTAGTTGGGCGGGTTTACAGTTAAGTGTGTTAATTGTAAAATTGTGTTAATGGTGTTAATTAGTTGATTGTAAATTAAGTGAGTAATTAGTATTAGGAAATGTTTTCTATTAGTGTTAAGGTAGCAAGGAAGGGAGGAGATTTCCGTGTTAAATGGGAAGAAAGCTCTGGAATTCTAGATGAGTTGTTTATCCTTATTAATTAACACAAGGGGATAAGGGCACAGTGAGGATTGGAACCAGAGCAGCAAATCATCCCATGCCCAGGATGAGCCCATTGACGTGAGCCCTAGGCCTTACATCACAGCGAGCCGCCCGCGATGACTGCAAGGGGCAGGCTCTGGGCGCAGGGCTGGTAACCCTCTCCAGGGTATAAAGTGTAATGCTCCAAGGAAGCAGTGCCTTTTGGGCCCACAGAGCCGCGGTGGGAACACCCAGCGCAGGTTGCTTTTCTCCAGCGGCTACGGCCAGCTAGCCGCAAGGGTCCTTTATTGTCCTATTTTATTGCTTTAATAAACTGTTGAGGATTTAATTGGCGGGATCTGTTTTTGTCAAAGGCAACCTCTCTCCAGGAGTTCCAGCCCCTGACTGAGCGCCGGCCGCCACAGTTGCCAGCCCCATTCTCAGGCAGAACTGCTGCTGCTGGAAACATAAGTAGTAGGGGCAGAGGCTGATGCCATTTTCCCTTTGTCTCCTTACATGAGGCTGCCCATGGCAGCCACCATCTTGGAAAGGGGGGCAGGGTTGCCCCACCATTCTGGGTTTCTCTTTGCTCAGGAGGCGTTAATAAGATCTAGCAATTTTGTATTTACTGTTTGTATTTGCTGTTATTGTTTGCCTGTTGCAGTTTAACTTGTTAGTGAACTGTTAGTTTTTCACTTGTGTTGACTCACATTTGTTCCTTATTGGTGGAAAGGGATTGGTTAATACCATAAGGGGAGGCAACTCATTTGAGAGTGTGTCTTAAATTACTTTAAACCAAGAAAACAAGATAATCCACGTAGCTGACCTTGAAAAGCTGGTTGATGTAGTCTTCAGCAAAGCCTTTGATACTGTCTCACACAGGATCCTTCTGGACAAAGTGCTCAGGATATAGCTGGATAACCGTGTTATGTGATAGGTGAGAAATTGGCTCATAGGTTAGGCAGGAAGGGTGATAGGAAATGGAGTGACATCAGACTGGTGTCTAGTTATTAGCAGGTTTCTGCAGGGCTTAAAGGAATGCTTGGCAAGTCCTATCCAAGGTGATATAAAACTGAGAGGACATTTTGACTCCCTTGAGTGCAGAGAGGCCCTGCAGAGAGACATGAGTTAGAAGGCTGGACAATCACCAGCTGTATGAAGATTAACAAGGCACCGTGCCAGATTCTGCACCTGGGGCAGGGCAACCCTGGTTGTATGTACAGACTGGGGTATGAGAGGCTGGAAAGGAGTGCCATGGAAAGGGACCTGGAGGCTGTGGTCAATGGCAACTTGAATATGAGTCAGCAGTGTCTCAGCCAGGAGTGTCCTGGGGTGCATCAGGCCCAGCATTGGCATCCGGAAAGGTAAGGCTGAGTTGAAGAGGACACCCAAGGATCATTGAGTCTGATTTGCGGCCCTCCACAGGAAAACTCTGAGAATCACACTAAGTGTCTGAGAGCACTGACTGTACTGTCCAAGTGTTTCTGGAAGACTCGCAGACTTAGTTCTGTGACCAGTTCTCTGGGGAGCCTGTTCCAGTGCCTAATCACCCTCTAAGTGAAGAAGCTTTTCCTGATGTTTAACCTAAATATCCCCCAACACAACTTCAGGCCATTCCTTTGGGTTCTGTCACTGGCCACCAGGGAGAAGGGGTCAGTGCCTGCCCCTCTGTATCCCACGATGTGTTTGTCCACATGTGTGCTGAACATTTTGTCCATAAGGACGCTATGAGAGACAGTATCAAGAGCTTTACTGAAATTCAAAAAGAGTACCTAACTGGCTTCCCTTGATCACCTGGGTGGGTTACTTTGTTGTAAAAGGAAATTAAGTTTGTCAAGCAGAATATCCCCTCATGAACATGAAGTTTTTGTAGACCTGCATTTTGCTGTCCTTTTATCTGATGTATGTGATTCAAGATGAGCTGCTGCAGAGAGTTTTTTAGTGCTAGCCAATCATTCTAATGGATTTCAGAGAACCTTTCAATCAGGGGAATAGAAAACTCTCTTTGATCGTCTCTAAAACCAACACATGCAACTAGATTTTTCGTGTTTCCTGTTCCCTTTACAGCCACAGCAGTAGTCTCTGAGCATCTGGCTTTACTTACAACAATGAACATGCTTAATGACTTAGTTTATCATGTATTTCAGCTTTATATTTTCTTCTATCCTAAAAAAACCTACATTAAAACACAATTTGCAGGATTACATTAAACAAACAAAAAGAAAACTAACCCAAAAGCCTGAATAGAAGATTATATTTCATCCTTAGCCCTTTCTACCATGTTCGAGTATTTATATGTCCTGTTTCTGTACTGTCTAGTATTGGCAACACAACAATTTTATTTAAAGACAAAGCCTTTTTATGTTTGTGTTTACATTGTGCTTTTGGAGTGTCTTCATTATTCAGTGCATACTCTAAATAATGCTGATGAGAGGGGTTTTGGAGGCAGGGGGAATTCTTATCCTGTGCACTGGAAATGTATACCATCTTCTTAGCACCTTTCATCTTGTTGAATATATTTCATTAATTTGTTAACTTCATCTCTTCTTCCACTATGTGTCCTCAGAAAAAGAAGGAAAGAGGAGTCTACAGAGACAGAACAGATCAGACACTACTGGAGCCATGATGCAATCCTATTGCCTTTTGAATGTCTGCATTTCCTTTCCGCCTTGTCTCTCGCAGACAAATAATGCAGAGCAGCTTGAAAGAAATAATCAGGGTTTTATTATCATAGAATCATAAAATCACAAAATATTCTAAGTTGGAAGCAACGCACAAGGATCATAAAGTCCAGCTCCTGGACTTGCACAAGACAGCTCTCACAAGCCTGAGAGCACTGTCCAAACACTTCTGGAACTCTGGTAGGCTTGATGATGTGACCCCCTTCCTGGGGAGCCTGTTCCAGTGCCCAGCCACTCCCTGGGTGAAGAACTTTTTTCCAATATCCAACCTAAACTTCTCCTGATGCAACTTCAGGCCATTCCCTCAAGTTCTGACACTGTCACCACAGAGAAGAGATCACTACCTGCACCTCTACTTCCCCTTGTGAGGAAGTTGTAGAATCTGAAGAGTAAAATCAGATGTTGAGATTCCATGGTCAAAAATTTTGTCACTACTCTGTATTTACGTTCAGAAAAAATGTCAAAATACAAGGGGAATGTAAGTTTTTACTTGAGGGAAAGCTTCTGAAATCTTTCTCAACTAAGGGGGAGTGGCAAAAATTGGAAAGTTGCGGCAGAGGTTGTTACCCAATCTGGCAGATTTTCAAAAGCTGCATGTATAAAGAGGAAAAAACACATTAAGCCAGATTAACAAGATCTTCTGAAAAAAATTAGTGAAAATACATGATGTTATATAATGAAATAATTAAAAAGGCTACCCATCTGTAAAGCCAGAAAAACTCACTTGTTCCTAGGACACTGTAGTCTAATTATGCTACACATGTTCTGTGAAACTCATGTAAGTGCAGCCTTCAACTATGGTTAAAACAAAATCTACAGTAAATGTACTGGACTGTGTCTGAAGCAGCACTAAGAGGAGAAAGGAACATAGGTAAATAAACATCATGTTGCTTGTGCCTTAACTGTAGGGCTGGATGAAGAAATCATTTGTTAATTCCCCTGCCTAATGTTGAATCAATTACATTAGGCACAGTCCTGAAAGGTATCTGTGTGCTATTCTCTATGCCAGAGTTTCTGTTAAAATGATTAAATTTACTTAGGCATTCTATTTCCTGTTAAGTTTGACCTCAAATTCTGTGTGGTCATTGCTACCACAGGGTATTTTTTTCATTTAGTCCCCCATATCTGCAGAGAGATTACTCTTACTCTGATTTGGTATTTTCACTTGTATGTCGATGCCTACTCAGATGACACTTAACATCCTCAGAGCCCTAGGAAGTAAAAGTTAATAATGGATTGGAAATATACCCAATAACTTTTCCTCATCTACTGTCCTGAGGACTGGAAATTCAGGCAATTTCCTTTGCAACTCAGTCCATTCAGGTGCAACCTGTTACTGAAGCTACCTCTAGTTCCTTAAAGGGCTGCTTAAAACAACTTAGAGCAAGCTTTGCCCTAAGCTGGTCCCTGTCTCCTGCATAGCTCTTTCTTCTGTGCACAGGTTAAGAGGCCTCAGCCTCTTTCTGTCCTGTTTTAGAAACCTTCCCTTCTGTTCTGTCCAAACATATTTACTAGTGTTGATGTTATTAAGGAGCTTTTCTCTGTCTTCGCTTGTGTCTCACTGTATAAATACAAAGATTTCTCACAGTGTCAGAGATAGTCAATGGATAACAGGTGCAATGGCTGTCATGATGAGCAAAAGAGGTAGAGATTGAGGAGGACAGATTTGCTGTAGCAGACAGAAAGAGACTTCTAGAGAGAAATTTTTCCATAAATTGAGAGAGAAGCTTAATATTTTCAACTTTTCAATGGTTTCCCTTTTTTTTGAACCTGGAGGAGGTACTGTGTCAGCTATCTTGTGTAACACATTTTTTTTAAAACTGTTTTTATTCTTCCTTAATTTTTCTCACTACTTTTATTTTTCATCTAGTTCTCTCATTTTGCTAACCTTCATATTTTTTTCTTTTCACCCACATTTATTTCCAGGTATAACCCAACTTCTTTATTCTCCTAGAGACCTTTACACATTATTCATGGAATTTCCCTGACTTCTTCCCTGTTCTACTTACTTGGATGTTATCTCCCTAGTTCTCCTGATAGCTCCCCTTGGATCATCCTTCCTCCAGCCTTTGTTCTTGAACTTAGGGATAAATGCTGTGATTTTTCAGTGCTACCTCTCTTTGCAGATATTTAAGGCACAGACAAGTTTATGAGCAGCAGTGAAGACGAATTTATTTTAAATGGAGTTTGTGGTCAATTCATTGTTTAGCTTCAGCTCATTAGCAGCGCCTGCACAATTAGAGATCAGGAAAAACTTGGCTAATCTTAATTATTTTTTTCCTACTAATAATCCCACATCCCATACCCACTTTGTGTCTTATACCAATGGAAAGCAGTGGAGAACAAGAGGAAATTGAGACAAAAAAATCAGTGATATCTATTAATTTAATTAATTTTGAGCAGGATAACTAGGGCCATAACCCTTCTGGAAAGAGTTTTTCGGGTTTGACTTGGACTTTGTCACATCTCAGGAACGTTTATGGATTCTGATACCTCTACAGCTATGCAAGCACATACAACAAACAGAGATACTTATACTTCTCTGGAGAAATATATTGAAATAAAACTTATTCTCTACTCTCATTCCACAAGTATTTCCTTTCTCTTTTTTTCTTTCTCCTGTTTTATTCTGTAATTCTTGAATCAGAAAGTGATTCTTAAAGCCTGGAAGTACAATGTGTTTACTTGATCATCATTTAAATTAAGTTCTGAACTTAACTACCCACATGTAGTATTACAGTGACTTAAAAAATTAATGAATCAATTATTATATTAATAAATGCTTTTTTTCATTTGGTTTTCCTTGGAACATTATGCTAATCATTGTTGATTCTGGTTGTTCTGAGTTTACATTTAAATATCCCTGTCTTGGAGCCAAAATTATGCCATTAGTGGTGCAAATAAATTGAAAGGCTCCCAGTAAGTGGGTTTAAACCACCCCGCTATTATATAGAAAAACTGTGTTGTTTTAGTTCTTCCTAATTCCACACACAGTCAGCATTTTGGTTTACTGAAAGAGATCTGAAAAAAAATATTGGTCTTTGACAGATCTGGCTGTGGAGGTGGATTTATAGGATCTGGTCTGGAAAGTCGTTGATCTTCCTGTACATGGTAAAGTGATAAATAAAACAAAGTGATAACCTTAATTCAAAGGAATGGGTGGAACTAAAGTAGTTTTTTGATAAGGTGTGATGGGAGGAGAGGAAAATATAACTAAAAAGAAAGAGGGAATAAGAAAAAGGAAAGACCTGAAAGATTACTGATGAGATGAAAAATCAAGGTCTATTAATATGCTGCAACTAATAAAATGAACTATATAGTTAATTACTTAATAGTCTATATTACTTTATTGTAGAAAATAACATTGTTTTGTGTGTATTGCTGCTTTCAAAATAACCAGTTATGTATTAAATACATTTATTTGTTCAGATGGATATGACATGAATTTCCAGAATTCTGGAAGTTTAGGAGATTTAGCAGGGTTAGTGTTTTCTTGCTGGCTTTGATATATGAGAGATCAGCAGCTCACAAAGGTGAAGATTTTGTGCGTTTATACAGAAGCCTCTTGGGTAGTGTGGAAAGGGCCCATTCTCAGTGAAGGGAAACAGGCAGGTTCATCTGATGTCCAGGATTTTCATATTTGTGTCAGTATCTGCAACATGTAATGAATTTCTAGTGCTAGGCAGACACAGCCACAGAATAGACCAAAATTTACCTGAGGGATGCTTTGCTTCTTAGATGGATTAACGATCCAAATGTATTGAAAAATATAAATTCTATTTAAAAATTTATAAATTCTATTGAAAAATTATAAATTCTGCAGTGGCTCTAGTGTCACAGTTGTTCACTGTGGGCGTACCTTAACAAGTATTAAAGACAGTGAATGAAAGCATTGGAATAAGTCTTCTGGAGCAGAATCCCTTCACGCTGAAGGGAAAGCNACAGAGTAATGCAGGATGTCATGACCTATATCCGGCTCAGGAAGCAAACAGACTGCAGGAGCCCTGAGCTATATCCCCCCAAAAGCCAACTACTGCTTGCAGCATAGTACCTCACTCAGTCTCAAATTGGGAATTCTTATATTAGGCTGAGTTTTAGAGGTTAGATGTGTCAGCCCAAAGTTTGGCGTCTCCATTTAGCTATGGCAGGTCAGAAAGAGGCTGTACAAATTAAACCAATCTTGCTCTCAATATTTCTATCGGTGAATGTAATTTCCAAAACCACCACAGAAATCTTGCCAATTACTGGAGAATCTATGAATACCAGAGTTGTGCTAAAGTTATTCTGACTCCATATGGTATGAAATCAGACTTTCATTGCTGTGCCAGCAATGAAAAGCGTAATACTGGCAGCAACTTCAGAAAGTTGTGCAGAATTGAATTGTCAATCATGTCTTGAGATGTCTAGAAGGTATCTAATACAAAGTTAGAAATTTTTATAGCCGGTTTGGGGTTTTTGGTGGTGTTTTTTACTGTTGTTATTTGCTTGTTGTTTTGTTGTTTGTTTCTTTTTTTCCCCAGCATTGCTAGTCTTCAGACATGAATTTAAAGTCACCACTATATGAGATTGTAGGAAGCCATCAAAGTTGTCGATGCTCTCATAGATGATTTGTGATTTTTAATTTGCAGAATTATTCTGCTTTTAGTAAAGTGCCATCAAACTGATCAGTTTATGTTTTGACACTTCTGTATCTCAGTTCTAAGCCTGTTCAGAATCAGAGGCATATATTGAACCTCCATTTAAGAAATTATGTTATGTGGTAACCTTTTCAAAAAGACACCATAAATGCTGAATTGTTTATCTGCTGATTTAAGAATTAGTTTACTTACTTTGATTGTATCCTTTTTTAGCTTTAGAAGCACCTGTTTATTGAAATTATTAAACCCGTTATGAGGAATAAGCACAGCATTATAGAGTCAGAATGGGTCAGGTTGGAAGCGACCACTGTGGGTCATCTGGTCCAACATCCCTGCTCAAGCAGGGTCACCCTCGAGCACATGGCTTGGGATCGTGTCTGTATGGAACTTGGATATCTCCAGTGAGGGATAAGCCATAACCTCTCTGGGCAATCTGTTCCAGTTCATGGTCACCCACACAATAAAGAAGTTCTTCTTCAAATTCGGAGGGGACTTCCTGTAAATATATGATATAATGCGTAATGAAAACATTGAATTTTTTTAGAATATTAATTATAGATTCATACATATATATATTCATCCCTTTTTCTTTAAAGGCTTCATCCACCTTTCAGAAGGGATGCTAAAAAACATCCTGATTTGAACAGCTTGATTTCTTTTGATTGAGAGGCGTATGAAGTTGAGCTGGACTCTATTTAATAAGCTTATTATTAGTGAAGTAGAGTATAGCAAGTGGGAAAGTAAAGGAAGAGGAACTCAAAGCAAGGTTATGTTTTGATCATATCTTGACTTTCCTTTGAGAAGAGTTGTGAACTAAATAAACTTTGTATTCATTAAGTGTAGAGTGGTCATTCTGAAAAAATTCCAAATTAATGAATTTTTTTCAGTTTGTTCCATTTTGTGAGCATGGTGAGAATTTTTTCTATTTCAATTGTATGATAAAGATTTGTAGGCATGTCTTCCTTTGTTGTTAATTTCTTCTGATTTCAGATAATGACAGGTTATACTGAAGCTTAAACTAAAATACTTCTAAAATATATCTGTCTCTGAATTCTAAAATCTGTCCGTCAGCTAGTGGTTTCCTGCTGCTTTGTCTTCCAAAGCTTAAATAAATATACTGCTGATCAAAACACTAGGTTTTGTCACATTTCTTCCATATCTTTCTCTAACATTTTAGCCAAAGTCTGTTTCCCTCTACAATTTCCAAAATAAAAACAAATATGTCTTTTCAGTTTAGAAAAAAAAAAAATTCAGAAGACAAAAACCAACAAGCAATTTAATTTTCCTATTTTTGCTCTATTAAAATCTATAGGGATCACAACTATATTGCTAAGAGGAAAGCACAAGATACAGATGTGTGCATTAGAAGGGATAGAAAATATGGAGTCTGCTTGGAATTTACGGTGAGTGGGTGGATTGGAAGGTATTCAACTCGAGAGTTTTAGCTCAGAAAGCAAGAAAGATTTCAATAAACCCTGGATGTGAAATCTGGCTGGCCACCTCTAAGAAAAGCTGAAAAACCAACAAACCGAAAACAAACCAACGAACAACACAAGAAAAAACTTCAAATTTAATTAAATATGTACCATTCCTCCTGGGAGCAGTAAAGACCTTATGCGACATGTGTAATGGGAAATGAGAGAACTAAATGAGCATGATCTCTAAGTAAAATTAGTAGATAATTTCTCAGTATTCACAAGAATAGGGATGAAAAATGATAAAAAGTTTTAATTTTATTTCCTAAAATATTTCCTTTCCCACTATTTTGATTACTTCAGAACTCTCTGCAGCTGTTCTGTTTAACTACTAAGAAAAACATTCTTGCCTTTCTGCTAAATCATGTCTGTTTTTCGTGAAAATGCTGACTGACTACCGAATTGATTAATTTGCAGTGCTTCTACAGGTCTAAAGCTATACCTACAATGAAATTTGTTTATGAATTTAGTTTTATCATCACTCGGCTTGTTGTCTTTTTCCTTCTTTGCAGTAGCATTGGTGAGTTGTTCTGTACAAGTTTAACAAGGTGATGTAAAGGAAATTGTAGTACAAAATATGGTGCAATAAGGGAATTAAAAAATATACTACAGCTAAGTAAATTCATCCTGTCTATAAATACCAGTAAAATCTTTTTGTCAGTCTGTTAAGAAATAATAACTTTATTTAATGAGTACAAATCTCTGCCTAAGACCTAATCAACTCTAAGTGAATATTTCATTTTTTTGTCTAAAATTAACAGAGAATCCCAGTTTCCTTTTTTATCTGTGCTCTCCTACTGCACAAAGGAGTACAAAATGGAGTTGTATTGTAATTGGAAACTCTCAGATGTGTTTTGGAGAGGTAGTTCTCCTCCGTTCCAATTTCAAAATCCCAAGGTTAGAATGTACATGAGCTACCAAAGCTACATAGAAAAAATGCAAAGCTATGTATCCCCAGATCATTATTAATGACTAGATATACTAATTTTATTTGTATTTTATTTGTATGGAGTGGTAAGTAAGAGGTAATCTAGCAGACATTGTGCTATGCTATATCTTTGCCTAAACTCTACAAATAATTTTTAGTTGCCTTGATGATCTGATTAAAAATCCCTGGATTTTTAATGCCATTGAAAATCAAACCACAAGAACCATGGAAATCAATTACAGAGTTTTCAGTTCTGCTTGTAATTACCGATGATCTTGGATCCCATAATGAATCTTGTATTCTAATTCAGGAAGAACATAAGTGAACATAGTGTTGACAACAAAAGATAAACACAGAAAACTGATATTGAAAGGCTTCAGAACTCTAATGAACTCTGTGACGACTTGGGAAAAGTGGCCACTTTGCTCTGCTCTTTCTTTCTCCATATTCCAAAATGGCATGCTAGTTTGAGGTGGGATAGAGTTAATTTTCTTCACAGTAGCTAGGATGGGGCAGTGTTTCGGATTTGTGATGAAAACAGTGTTGATAATTCAGGGATGCTTTCATTATTGCTGAGATTACAAAGATCTGAGGCATTTTCTGCTTTTTACCCCTACAACAGTGAGGATGCCGGGCTGGTGCAAGGATTTTGGGAGCAGACTGTTGGGGCACCCCCTGGGG
>VZRF01004017.1:132134-219325 GCA_013396875.1 Vireo altiloquus | reverse complement strand
GGACTACCTGCCCACTGCTCCTGCAGCTGTTCCAGAGCAACCTCAGCACTGCACCGCCCTTGCATGGCAGCAATGCTAAAAATAGTCCAGTGCCTTTCCACAGGGAAATTCTCTGTGGCAAGCAGCTGATCCTGGAAAAGGAAAGCTACTCTTCAACAACAGCCCACTGTGGAAACTGCCTCCAAAAACATCATGTTGCTTCTGAGCTAGCAATCTCTGTGGTGCAGGGCCTGCAAGACGCAGGCTGAATGCCCATCCACGCTGGCAATAGGAGGTGCAATGCCCCAAGTACAAGGCAGAAAACAAACAAGCAAGCAAAAGTATCACCACTGTATGATCTTGCTAATTTGAAATGATCACACACACCTGCTCCCGAATTAGCTCAAATCTGTTCTTTCAGGTAATTCAATATTAGAAATCACAGAATTGTGTATTAAAATAAGCATAAATTAACAGATTCTTTATTAGTGTGGGCAGTCTCTTCAGACCAATAAGGATATCTGCAAATGGCCACAAATCTTTAAAAGAGGAAGATGCCTAGAATCACTTGTCAGCTCAGCCTTCTCACTGCCTTCTCGAATGAACTGTGAAGAAACCATCAGTCCAGCTGCTTTTCTTGGCTCTGTAACGTAAGAAAGGTCCTCTCATGGCTTGAAATATTTTTAGAAATTTATTAAACAAAGCAATTACAACGACTGGAGACTTAATTTGGCTGTCTGCCCTAGCACAAAGCAAGACACAGCGCTGGACTCGGCTCAGCTATTCTGCAGCCAGACAGAGCTCAAAGGCTGTGACACCACATTTTATACCCCTCAAACCCCACCTTATCACCTCTCCCAAGCCCTGCCCTTCAGGTCGAGATGACTGGCTGGAGGTTGTGCCAGTCACTCCTGCTGGCTTGTCGCTTGTTCCCAGCTCTCTTGGGGCACGTTACAGGCTTCATCTTCTTTGCTCTTCCAGAACATTCCAACATTCCTCATCCCTAGCATACTTTATTAACCCAAACCAAATCACAACTGTCCCAAACTCTAATTCCCCTCAACAGTTCATTATTCTAGTAAACAATAATCAACACTACACATTAACCATGATTCTCTTTATTAATTAATCATCAAGTGCGAAAGCCAATTCCAACAGCCTGTTTTTTGACAATAAGATGATATTAATGAGAACCACAAGAACCCTTTAATTGAGCTGTCATTTCTACAGAAAGGCAATTGGGATATTCTTTAGAGTGCACATAGGCCATTTTCAATCTCCATCAGGATACTCAGGATGCTGTCCCACCAACACAACCTAGTTCATTGCAGATAGTTCTCAAATTGGCTCCCAGTGCTGGACATGCTTTGATTCACTAAATAGCAATTTTTCCACTCACAGCCATGAAACAAGTGGAAACAAAATAGGAAAGATTTCTATGTACAAAAACAGGTAACAGCAGGTGAATAAAATATTTAAAATCAACAAAGATGCAGAAGAGGGAGCTTTTATTAACTTTCAGAATTAGAGGATCTCAAGGTGAGCATTTTTTTATGTGCTGTATTATTATGAGTTGTTCACAGAAACTGGAAGTAACAACATGAAAGAAAAAAATGCTGAATTAAGAATTTATGGCTGGAAAATACTAGTGTAATAAAATGCAAGTGGCTGTGCTTGAGGCAGACCACGAAAGACGTCAGCTTTCTCAGCTTTAGCCTAGTGAGTCTGTGTATTGCTAGTCTGAACAGGTCAAATGCATGTTGAGTCAATATACAAGGTTTACAAGGATCTGTGCATTATTCCCCAAAGTGTTTTTTAATATTTTCCAAAATTTTAATCACAAAATTAGTCAAGATTGTATATTATTGTGTGATACATTTAAAATAGTTATAATGGAACTACCTTTAAAAACTAAGATTTTGTTGGTTTGTTTGTTTTAATTTCTCTTTAGTGTCACAAAACTTAATTTTCCCAGGCTGCAAACTGGAAATGCGAACATGACCTGATGAATATCCACATATAGGGTGTATTAACTTGTTGTCTCATTCTTTAAAGTAAAATTTATTATTAATTAATATTTTTTAAATATATTTATTATATTTAATTTATTTAATATAAATTTTTAATTAATTTATTATTTTTCTTTGAACAGACAGAAGCAACCCATCTTTAGCACATGAAGAGCATTTTAGAATAAAATTTATAAATATTCTGCTTACATAGGCCAACATGACTTTCTTTAAAATAGTAGGTTACAATAAGAAAAGAAATCATGGAAAAATGAATGCTAAAAATATACTACTTTTATTTTCCCCAGCAACATTGGGTGAAGAATGACTGCGTGACTTGTATCTCGTTTTTTACAATCCACTCTTCACTACTTGTTTAAAAATCACTACATTATTATAAAGCATGTTGACAATATGCAATTTACTTAATTATAATGTCTTTAGATAAAATTATGAGAAAAACAATGCAAGCAGTGACTGTGTGAGTGCTGGAATTTCTTAAGAAAAGATGTTTTACTCTGTCTACTGTTTTTCCAAAGCTCTGGCTCATACAAAACAGCCAGATGCCTCAATGTTTTATTTTCACATGCGTCTGTGCTCTATCTTTCCCTGTTCATCTATAAAGAATTTAAATCCTTGTAAACTTATTTTAGAACAAAGTGATATTTTCCCTGCTTTTTCTTTAATTGAATGAACCCAAGTATTCCTTGGGATCTGCCTCAAATTATTTCCCTGGTTATGCCACTTATGCTTTACTGGCTATTTTTCAGTCTTCTATTACATTATTACATACTGTAGAAGAAGCTCACCAACAATGAGATTAAGGAATGTATAAAATGTAGAGTGAAGTTTGTTGCCTGTTTTCATTGTCCATGACAAAGCTCGATTTACTGCCCAGAGTCACTGTTCCCTGCAGTTTGCTCCTCTTCATGCCTCCAGACACAACCCAAACAGGGATCAGCAGCTACCTACACAGGTATGCTGAGGGATTGGTGTGGACACTACAAAGCTCATTAGGTCAGTAATTAACAGTGCCCTAGGAAATATCATCGGACATTCCTCTGAGTCATCTGACAAATTGCTCAACCCATCCCTGGCCCAGGCTGCTTCCCACCCTCAGAAATATTCCAGAGCTGATCTGAAAGTTAACATGGTGTTGTGGTTTAACCCTAGCTGGCAACTGAGTACCAGGCAGCTGCTTCCTCACTGCTCCCTTCCCAATGGGATTAGAGAGGAGAACTGGGAAAAAAGTAAAAACTCAGCGACTGAGATAAGAACAGTTTAATAATTGAAACAAAGTAAAAAAAAAAATAATAATAATAGTAGTAATAATAATAGTAGTAGTAGTAATGAGAAGGGAAAAGAGAGAGAGAGAGAGGAATAAAACCGGAATAAAAACAAGTTGGCCAATAGTGCTGCTCACCACCCACTGATCGATGCCCAGCCCACCCCTAAGACATGATTAGCCCCCTCCTGGCCAACTTTCCCCAGTATACAATAATATATTATATATATAAATACTGGGTATGACGGTCTATGGCATGGAACATCCCTTTGGCCAGTTCGGGTCAGCTTCCTCCTGGCTTCTTGTGCACCTTCTCACTGTCAGAGCACGGAAAACTGAAAAGGCTTTGACTTAGGATATGCCTAAGCAACTGACAGTGTGTTACCAACATTATTCTCATACTAAACACTCATCCAAAACACTGCACTGCACCAGGTAGTAAGAGGAAACTGAGCTCGATCCCATTAGAAGCCAGGACACATGGGCCAGTTTGGGGTAGTCCCCATGTTCTGGATGCCAAGAGCACGGACGTGGACTCCTACACTGCCAGCTGGCCTCCATACTGGAGCACTGCCTTGCAGCCATGCTTAATTCAGCAGTAGAGACATTGTCTGGGGGTCAAATCTTCCCAAAGCGGGAAATCAATTGCTGGGCATGAACGCTGGCTGGCTAATGTGACTCACAGCCCTTCCTGCAAGGACTTCCCCTTCACTGACAGGCTTCGAGTTTCATTCTTGCCCCATTTTACACCACCCCCCAACTCTCTTGATCTATACACAAAGATATTTAAAACATGATGAACAGCTGATCTACAGATGTAGCGAGGCTAGAATCAGCTTTTTTTCCCCTTTTGATGAATATATAATGAGAGTTCCTTTCCTGCTTATGCATTCTAAAGTAGACTTTGTACGTATTCCTAACAGTGGGAACAAGGATATGTAAATCCTTGACATTTCAAATGATACCAACAACCTGTCTTTGTTTTTATTTTTTATAAAGCACTGTGTATTTATTACTCTAACCCTTCTTTATAGTAGTCCTTTTAGTGCAGAACTGCTGAGTTTGTTCTATGTCTCCTCTCTTAATAGACAGCAGTCTATTAAGGGTAATTCAGTACCTATTTTTCCAGATTATTCACATTATAGAAAAGATTGTATTCTACTACACTGCTGGAATCTATTATGCATTTTTGAAAATAAATTTTATTTTCAATAATGCTTTGTTAGGAGAAGGTGAATTTTAAACTCAGTGGAATACTTAATAACGAAATGAAGTAATAAAGAGGAAAGGAGAGAGAACAAGACCGATGTGGGATCTGTGCACCACTTCTCCAAGAAGAAAGGTACAAGATCAAGGTGCTTGCCCCACGGAGGAAAATGGAAACATGAGGTACTAACAGTGCACTTCCAAACAGAAATAGCTCATTTTACATAAACTTTTGGAATACAAATTTCCTACTAAAACAAATCCTCAAACCCAAGAAAATGTATATTTAGTCAGATCTTTCCTTTTTGTATAAACTTTTCATTGGGAAAAAGGTTGTTGTGTGGTTTGTTTGTTTTACTGTTGGTTATTTTTATTGTTATTGTTATTATGAAATACCTTTGCCTAAGTTGGGGAAAGGGAGAAAACATTTACCAACTTTTTATTAATAAAAACTTGAGGAATTCCTGTCTCACCCTACAATACTTTTAGAGGTTGGTCTAATACTGAGTATTTACACGACATTATTTTAATAGTTGATGATACATTTCAAAGAAGACCAGAAACAATTACCCACTACTTTTCAGAGCTCTACAGACGCCTAGGGACATCTGGAACTGAAGAAGAAGTGTGGCAGATCATGGTCTCACTGCTTCTACGGACTGAGTCTTCCAGAGAATCAAGGTAGTGGCATGGGTGCTGGAGCCAGGGCATGGAGATGGGACTGCAGCACACACTGGAGTGAAGGGATCGTGCCAGAAGCGCATCATCACCATGAGCGGCAGCCCTTTACAGCAGCACCAGAGGTCTCTAAGTCCTATTGGCGTTCCTCAGGTTCTCCTCGTAAACCAAACAGATTTTCAGCTATTTGGGTGTCCCATGAGAAATCCTCGCCAGCTCCCGAGTCCACTCCAACTCACAGTTAGGCTGTACTGGTGGACTTTGGAAAAGTGCACAGAGGTGCCTTTGAGCGTCTCGCATCTTGTAACACTTTGGCAGTTTCTCAAACTTGATCCATTATCTAAACACTTTTATATGGAAAGCTTAAATGCTTTTCATTTGAAATTCTGCCTTAGAAATCTCCATGGTATGAACTGGCCCATGTGGTCTGGCAGTACAGATATGACACCTTGACTCTAGCTCTTGCAGAGCTTTTCAGCTGCATCCTCTGGCCGTTATGTCCATGCATTCATATTTCCTGTTTTGCTGACCTGTGAGATTTTTATTTCACTTTCCACCAGGCTAGTAAATCATTCTTAAAAGAGAAGAAACGTTGAAAGATAAGCTTACTTGTTGTTTGTTTCTCTCAGCCAAGCCTCCAAGGGACCTTAGAAGCTGCTTACAGTGGATTTTTGGAGTTCAAGACGGTTTTTGGGTTGTTGGTGGAACAAGACAGGATTTTTTGCCTCTCAGACTAACAGGCTTTTATTTAGCTGTAACTTTTAGAGGAGGCTCGCTCCCCTCGTGATGCTCGCTCCGGGGCACAGCGGCACTGGCTTCCCGACGCCCCGCCGCGTCCCCTGCCCCACCTCGTCCCCGGCACAGCCTCCCCGGGCGCGGCGCTCCCTTCTCCAGCCGGAGGAACTGCGCCGGCCGAGCCGCCGGCCCGGGGCCGCCCCCCTCTCTGCCGCTGGCCCCGCTGGCCACCGCATGCAAATGCTCGCCGGCAGCAGGAAGTGCCCGGGCTGCGAACCATCCGCGGGCCGCGCCCCGCCCGCGCCGCGACAGCAGCGCTCGGCCCCGCGCTCGGCGCCGGGACAGCCCGGGACAGCCCGGGACAGCCGCTCCGCGCCCCGGCGCGCTCCCCGCACTCCGCTCCGCCTGCGCGCCCAGCAAAGTAAGTGCTTCTCTCGGCAGCGGCGGGGGTCCCGCGGGGTGCCCGGCCGCGCTGCCTGCGCCCCNCGGGCGGCTCCCCCTCGCCTCTGCCCCCGCGAGGAGGTGCCGCCGCCGCCCGACCTGCCCGGTAGGACTGGATGGGGTCTTAAGGGAAATAACCGCGCTCGGGATAGGACAGTCGTTCTCAAAAGCATGATTTATCTCATACCCCTTTACCTGTCTTCTGCTGTGATCCGGAGGGCTCGGGTGCCTTCTGGCTGTTTCGTGCCGGGGAGCGTGTGAAATTATCTGGTTAAACTCTGCAGTCGGCGTTTCAAGTCAAAACGATAGCCTTGACTGAGGTGAGGTGATGGGGTTCCCTGGGTATCCCTTCTTACACTGCTCTTTTCTAGGAGCGTAATTTCTGGTGCGTTCTGCAAGTTAAAGCCTCTTCCTCTTAACTGTATGTTCAGATGTGCTTGGAATTAAAAGAAAGATGAGAAAATGGTATTGTGATGTTTGATGCGCAGTTTTTCTTGCAGACTACTATTGTAGTCTGTAGGTATGCCTAGGGAAAGGTCTTGAAGGGTTTTCTCCTTACGGTTTTAGTTTAGGAGCTGATGCTGTACCATCAGTACAGCAGTTAAGAGTTTGTTGAAATTGCATCTTTCAAGTGTTTGCAGTGAATGGGTTGGTAAAAACTCATCTTGCTGCCTTGCTGCCGTCTGTTGGCACTAAAGACCAAAGGGATTAACACTTAGAACTTGTTTAGCCAGATCATATTCCCGTGGATATACATAGGGAGCACAAAGCTGTTTTCATCTGAAACTCCTAATTGTCCCATCTTCTGCCTTTCGTTCCCACCTTTGAAGAAAAACACTCTGACCAATTGTATTGTATTTTAGGACATCATAATACAAATTGAAAATTAAAATTTTTAAGCTTGATCCCATCAAATGCCTGTAGGACTTTTGCAATTTAGAAATAGTGGTGTTAGTTGAAAGTATCTGTAAAGCACAAATCCCAGGTAGATAAGTCTGCACTCAACACAGTATCACTGTAGAGTTAAAACAAAAAGCGGAAGATATGTGTTGAGAAATTGCAAAGCTGTGTTGGGAAAATGTAGCTCAGTTTTACCCAAAGGAGAGTCAAATTTTGTGTGGATTGTTTCCAACCCAAGATAAAGGGCAGAATAGGTGTTATCTTTTTAATAAATACTGTCAACAGCACTGAAAGTATGGATGAGAAAAAAATGAAATAGTTTTCTCTGAAAAAGTAGCAACAGGCTAGAAATCAGTTAGATACTGTTAATAGGATGTTACGAAATCTTGGACAAGGATTGAAATTAATGAACTCTGAGATCAAAAGATGTCTCTTCTGAGATTTAAAGCTTTTTTCTTTCTGTTTCAACTTTGTGAGCTGCAGACTAGTTCGGAAAGAATTATTTATTTAATAGCATAAAAATCCATTTTAATTGTGTGCTGTTGAGATGTATTATTTTTTAACCATGATGATATTGAACGATCATCTTTGTACAGTAGCTGACTGACTTCAAGTTATTCTGCTTTTTTCTATTTTTGAGGAAATAAGAGCTTTTTCGCTACAGAAATATACAGAAGACATGGTGAGGTTTAGGCCTTCCTTTTTAAGCCCCTTGACCAGTGGAGTTGTGCAATGACTCTTTCTGACAAAGCAATCAATTGTGAAACTTTATAATACAAAGTCAAACCCTGTTGCCTTTAAGTTAATACCATAGGGTTTAATGCTACCCTTTCAAAACAGTTTCCATAAATGTGAAACTATTCCATGCTGGTATTTATGAATAGATAAGTATTTATGAACGTATAAGTAACTATTTCATAGTACTTTCCCCTCCCCATTTATCCATGTAATTGAAATGACCTCTCTTCCTATGGCCTTTTTGGCTCCTGTAAGCTAAATGGCATCACAGAACAGCAAGGAAATTGCAGGAAACAATTCCTGTAACAGGCAATGAAAACAAGTCTGAGTCCTCCTGTCTCAGCCTTGTACCTGTTCTTCAGTGGAGTGTCTCGCCAAACCAGTGATGCTACATCTGGCCCTTCTTGCAGGGCACATCAGGGAGCAACATTGACCTCTCTGTAGTTATTTGGAAAAGTTTAAGAACTGTCATATTTAATCTCAGATGCGATTCCATTTCTGTCATGAAAAGGAGATGTTTGCCTACCTCTTCTTTGCATGTTATTTTGAATCTTAATCGGAATGTCTGAGGTTTTGGGATGAACACATGTTGATCATGAGACAATTTTTGCTTTTGTCGAAGGGCTAGGTGACCTGAGAAGGGGATGAGATTTCTCCTTCTTTCCACATGTGCATATCCTGAGTTACTGAGTGACTTTTTTTTCTTCTGTCCAGGGAGTTGTAAAGCCATTTTTACTCTTGGGGTTCAGGGAGCCCCTTGCAAAACTGAGTGAACACAGAAAACAAGCACTTGGGGAATAACTAACTAACTAACTAACTTAACTAATTAATCAATGGAGAGGGGGGCATTAGGTATAACCTAGGATTCCTAGGACACTGCTGTAGCAGCGTGGCTGTACTCAGAGGTGGATGTCTGCTGCCACAGAGATCCCAGAAGGATATGAGCCATCATGTGCTAATGCAGGGGATGGGAGGAGAATCCATGGGTTGGGGATCCTGAGGGTTGTGTGAGCTGTATGTGCAGGGAGTGATACTTCCTTTTGAAGCTATGGAGCCGAGTGTGTAAATAATTACACCAAACCATGTGACTCTCTTAAGCCATATTCATTATAATTTTGCCTCTGTAGGATTTCCATCTTTAAGCAAAAAGGCTTTGTTCTGTAGAAAAACCAGTTGCCCAGCTGAGAATTAGGATTTTTCTCCTGTTGATCATATTTCTACTTCCTGTTTCTCCAATTTTTTCCTGTCCCCTCTTTAATGAGAATAGGAGTGCTAGAGATGGTATAATAAGAAAGGCCTCCAGACTTACTAAGCCAGACAACAGGAAACTGTAAATAAAATGTAAAATTACATTTGTATGAAAACAGTCTTTAGTGAAGGGTGAAGGAGTCTGCCACCCTGTAAATGGTAATGGTGCCTTCTCAAAGAAATCAGACTGTGCTGATAAAAGACAAGTGCGATTTAACTGTCCTTAGTGTGACTATTCCTAGTTTAAACTTCATTGTCTTTCAAGGAAGGATGGAAAGGTCTGTGCTTTCATATTTATTTTTGCCTGATTCAGATACATTTCCTGTTGACATTGTCATTAAATGCTGTAATTTCCGAGACTGAATTATTCACGTTTGAGTTCAGCATCTTTCCTGAAAAATAGGGATTCATGGAACAAAATGTGAAGGCAGAACTCATCTTGTGCTGGAAGCGTTTCCTCCAAATATTTATGAGAGACTTGTATTTGTTTTGTGCCCTAAAGAACTACTCATAGAGGTAAATAGATCAGTTACTTTTGTCAGGCAAATGTCAGAATAGAGATGATATTTTGACAGCGACACTTTGCTGGGGAGAAAAGAAGGAGGACACAAGGGAAAGGTGGAGGGGGTATTGGGTAAATCTCACTTCTCTGAGGGATTAAAAGGGTGGACTAGTACTGTTCAGGCCAGCATTTGCTCTCTCTTAGGTCAGCATTGCCTATCTTTTTCAAACTGCTGGCATCTTAAGTATCTACAATTGGTTCCTGTGTTTGCACAGCACACTTGTCTTACGTCTTCAGTTCAAAGGACTCAAATGACAAACAGTCTGAGCAAAGTGTCCTTCTTCCTTTATGGCCTCTGCTGCTTGTGGCAGCAGGCTACTGCTTCCTGTGGCCAATATACTGTAGAATTTCTTACTTTAATTTGCAAAGGCCAGCTGTGATAGGAAATAGTGCAATCCTAAACTAGAACATGCGATAGATCGCCAAAGGCGTTGAAGTACAGGATGCAGCTCTTCTTCTGGAATGGCACTTTCTGCAGTTTTCTCTATTTTAGAGGTCTGCTCTAAGTATGGAAATGATAAAATTTTGAAGGAAATTTATTCCCTCTAGGATGTGCTCTTAACTTCTCCTTTGTTGGTTTAACAAAAGCTATTTCAGGAAGTTTGTCAAAAAAAGGGTAATCTGTTAAGTGGGCTTTCTGATGTGGTATCCACAATATATTGCTTTTTTTCATGTTTCCTTCATTAGTTTGTACAGTAGGTGTATACAAACCTGTTTAATTTTTTTTTGGATGAAATCTAATTCAAGTTTTATCTTAGGTTCAAACTGAAGCAATATGGTATCACAGGAATTAGTACAGAAGAATATTTGGCTGCTAAGCAGGTTTTCTCGTTCTATGTATGACTGTACAAGGGGCTTAGAACAAAATTAATACCAAAAGTTGAAGAATATGTTTGAGTGAATTCCATATATAGATCAGTAGGTCTGATCTATGACTAAATTCTACAGTATTCGGACAAAGAGAATATTTCCTGGTAATATCAACTCATTAGGGAAAGACCTGAAGAGTAGCACATCTATTGCATATATTGGAATTACTTGCTTGAGTATCCCTTGCCAGAATCATGAGGTTTATATTCACTAGATCCAATGGACAGCAAATTATTTTCTCCAGGGCAGCCCCAGCCTTACCATGTGTTTTGATAGGTTTTTAAAACTCTTCAATGAGTACTAAATGCCCCAGGGAGCTGTGATTCAGGTGTGAGTGGACACGAACTAGAGAACCAGGGTTAAGAGATTGCCAGAGGTGGTGTTAGTGTCACTAAGGAAGTGAAAGTTTTTGGTAAACAAACAGGAAGGGGATGGGCAGGAGAAAGAGGAAATCCTATATGGGATGTTCTGTGTTCAGCTTGTTCAAAATACATTGCAAGAGTCATTTGAATGTGCCGTTGTGATGTAGCAGAATGTGCAAATGGGATTCAAAGTACATTTTTGTAACTCCAGACTTACCATTGCAAAAGATGTGCTAAACTGTGCAAAGGCTGGAGGAAGCATTGCAGCCCATGAGGGGTGTTGGAAAACCTGCCTTTTAAGCAACTCTTCTGCTTTATTGCTGGTGTGGCACTTTGTCCTCCTTTTTCTGTCCTGCTGTATTTGCACTGGCTGTGAGAGAGACTGCAGCAGCTGTCCTGGCACCAGTGGAGAAGTACCAAGTCATACTAAGGTGAATTCTAAGCCCGTTTCTCTTGGGATGTGGATGGCCTGATTGATGGTTTCTGCTAGGCAGGCAGTACACAGCAATGGTCCCACTATGCCTGACCAGGAGAGCTTGCCTCTTCTCAAAATCTCCTTCTAAATTTCCTTGGGAGCTGTTCCCCTCTCCCTGCCATAATGCTTACCAGTGTTTCCAAAAAAGTCCTTGATCCACATTGCTTCAAATGTCTTCATTAGTAATAATGTGCTATTTGTTTGGGGCTTTTTCTTCCCAGTTTCCTGGAAAAATCTGTGTTTCAGTCTTTACCCTACTGTAAGAGTACTCCCTACCATGATTTCCTTTTTTTCTTCTCACATAATTCTTTTTTTTTTTTTTTTTTTGCCAATATCATTCTGCTGTTTCTTTCTCTCCAGCTTCATCTTCAGGACTGTCAGTGGTATAAACTGTTTATTTCACCTCTTGATTTAGATGTCTGCAGCAAATTTTCTTTTCCCCTTCTTGACGAATAAGCCTTAGCTCCTTTCATAATCTAATTTGTAAACTACTTGTTCTATCTTATCAGGGAATGCTCATCCAGAAATATGTACTGCCAGACTCTTGAAGAGATATGAAGTCCAGTGGACTACCAACCTGGCAGTCCTGACATGATCTTCAGAGTATTTTAAGGCTGTGCCTTGTTTAAGGGCAACTTTGTACTTCTGTACGTGGTCAGCAAGACTCTTCTGTGTAGAGTACAGTTTATGTGTAGGTGTAATTGATCTTTAGAGACAGCTAACTGCTGTTTGACACATCTGGTTTTAAATGGTGACCTCAAACTGACTTAAAACGTGTTTCTGTCTTGAAAATTGTTGGTGTGGATTGTCTCCTGCCCCTTTTTCTGCCCTTCTGTGATGCTGCTTTGACCTTCTCTAGTCAAGTTTCATTTCTGTTGCATGCAGGTTTTTGTGTGCTGTGTAGTGGTGCATGTAAAAGGTTTTTGAGCCAGTGTTGCCCCTCCTTGTAAACACTTCTGGTTCAGGGAAACAGAGCGTGGCTTTATCAGCGTGTGCTGGCCTGTGGAAAAGAAACCAAGGCTTGGTATTTTGGGGATGTGGTGCTGAGACAGCAGCTCTTGCTCCAGGATTGCTTTTTGTGCTCATTGGTGTTGGTGTGCCCAGTACACCGACCCTATGGAAAGTGAAACTTAAGAAATTTAGCTTCGAGAAGGCAGCGCAAGTTTAGAAGAACCTTCTTCAATGGAACTGGCACCAGCAGAAAAAGGGTTTTGGCTGGTAGAGTGAACAAGTGGGAGAAAGGTGCTTCAGGTAAGATACTTCTGCTCTTAATGGAGCATTTAAGCAAGGCTACAAGTGTAAAAAATCTATTTGAGTAGTTTATTCAAATCCTCTATATTGGACTAGGTTTGGATGAGTGAAAGGTCCTTTTCCCTACTCCTGCAATGAAAACAGGTGGTTTGTATGATATGACACAGGAAAGTAATTTTTCCTTTGAGCACACCTTTGAGAATATGTGTGTTTATTACATGTTCTGTATCTTGTCATACTGATGGAGAATATATGCTTTCTTAGCAATTGTAATGGTCTCTACCCAATTAGTTATTATCCTTTGCATTCTTATTTGATTTTTCTCTTTTTGTCTCTTTGCTTCTGCAGTCTTCCTGCTTAATTTGTTTCTCAGTATCAACCCCAATTCCGATTTCTTGGGGATTTTGGCCTCCTCTCCTACACATTTTCTCATATGGTTTGTGTTGTCCTGAGAACTTCCATGGCCAAACAACGAAGCAGTCTCACTGGTTTTTAAAGTATCTTCTTTGCACAAAACTTAATACTGTGGAATTCAAATGCAAGTTGTGGACTCATTACTGTTCTCCTGAAACAAAGTTGGATAACCATTGTGAACACTGATTTGGTTTCAGTTCTTGAAAGCTAGCTGCATGGGCGGCGAGTGCTGAAGTCACATTTAAACACTGGGGCTTGTGCACAATCTAAGGCAGTTTTTCAAAGTGTAGCATAATCACGTGTCCTGCCTGTATACTTGAGTTATGTGGAGTTGCAAAGGTTATAAACTTTAAAGAGCAGCCAGTATGGTTGTAATGATACTGCAGTATCAACGTGAAAATAATTATTGTCATGGACCTCCAGTTTACCATGAGTCTAAAATCTGCTAGAATTATTGTGAGTGCTGGCTGACTTTTTAAGGTCTGTGTCCTGCCCTTTGTGCAGAAAGTCCTGGTGTGAGTCCTCTGTAGTCTTCGAGCTCCTGCAAGCTGTGTGCACGGAAACTTGCTATGGTTCTAAGTGCTAGGTCTTCGTCTGCTATCGATTGACCATTTAGCAGGTCTAGAAACAACAGAAAATACTAAGTGCTGCACAATCCATTAATGATACAATGTTAATAAAAAAGTGCTGGTTGTTCTTAGAGTGAGAAAACAAGAAATTCCAAGGCAAAGTTAAAATAGTAGCAGAGGTCAAATTATTAATCAGTTTTTGAAAATTTAATTAATTAGCATATTGAGCAAATGCGAAGCATCTTTAAATCAGTTCCCTAGTCAGATCTTATAGAATAATTTCTCTTGAATATAAAAGAACTTTAATCAGCTTAATATACTTGCATAACTGCTGTCCTGGTAATGTGGGGAGCTGTTCATTTTTGCCCTTGAGAAAGGTCATCTGCAAAGACATACCTGTGTTTAAAATCAGAGGTCTCCAGTTCTTCCTTAGAACCTTTGAAGCAGGAACAATCAAGTGAACTCTCACACCAGGTATTCACAAGCTTCCCTTCAAAGAGAGCTTCCAGATTCTTACTCTTGCTCTTCTATGAAAATGGAAAGCATGTAAAATCTTTCTAATTTTGGTTAACTTTAGAGAAATTTCTTGTTCATGCTCATGTTTGCAACAAATGTGAAAAACACGCTTAGAAACTTGGATGTGAATTCTTATTCATGTTAATTCTGTGACATGTTTCCTTCAGTGAGGTATTTCCTTTTATACTCTTACTGCCACTCCAGCTAGAGCATGTAGTTTCACAAGACTTTAGTTAGAGCATGCTTCCCTCTTTACATGACAGGCTTTCAGACCTGAATTGGTGATATTTTGCAGCCCCTCAGGATATGTTTGGTAGACTTACGAGAAGCCTACTTGTATCTATAAAAAACAACTCTAATCTCAAGGACATAATCCAAAAACCTCCAAAAATTGCTAATCATAGAACTCTTTTAATTCTCTTTATCATTTTTGCAGCAAACTTGTCTGTTCAGATGATATCCTTTAGTGCCACTCCACGTGTGCCAAATTGCAACGATTGCTTGAAACATTTACTATGCTGGGCGAGAAACCAGCTGGTACACTCCTAGTTTACATTCAAGCCCTTGAAGGAATATAATTAACACAGAGTTTAAAATTAAGTAAAATAAATGAGTTATAAATAGGTTTCTGTGAAGTGCTAGAACCTGGAAGATTTTCTTACACCTTTGAAGTTAAGGGAGATTCTGCTGCTTAACAGCAGTGAGAACAAGACGAGGTGGTTCCTCCTGTGGATATGTAAACAGTTAGTGCTGAATGCTGGTCTGGTATCCCTGTAAAGTTTGAACAGCAAAAAATTTCATTTCTGCCAGTGTAATTTAGTGGCACTGGATTTGACACTGATTTTTTTTTTTTTTGAGGACTCTTGCAATTTCCTCTTGCAACTTGAGCAAACTTGTCCAATGTTTGCAAACTTTCAGGAGGAACTGGACTCTGAGTATTAGCTCGCATCAGCATGAATGATTTAACCCCAAATTTTTATCTGAGCATAGAATTCATTCTTGAATCCATATTACATACTTGAATACATACATACATACATATGTATGTATGTATTATAATGTCCTATGTTTCAGGAGAGCTCTGTGTATATCTAGTGCTGTACAGCTTAATGGAATGCAATACATTCTGCTGGAGAAGTAACTTTTTTTTACAATTTAAATGTATGCTGATGTTTGAAGATAGTAAAAAAAAATCTGTTTCTCTTTTGTGAAATTCAGTGCTTTGGACATGCACTCAAGACATAATATGATGCTATTATAACAAGAATGCTATGTTTTAGTCTCGAGTTTAGTCATGAGTATGTATCAGCATTCAAACATGGAGGTGACAGCAGATAAAGAAGCCCTCTGACCAATGAAGCAGAATGGCAAATGCAGCATGGGGAAAAGTAATATGAGTTACACAGTGGCAAGGCTATTACAGTTAGGAACCATTGACACAGAAGTCATTCTGCCCTGATTTAGCCATAACTGTTTTAATCCACAGATTGTAGAATGCATAAAACCAGGTAAGGTTTATAATGGATTTATTCCCTGGGGATATAGTTACCTGAATTTGAAAGAACCAAAGCTAATATGGCCTAATATTCTGTTCCGCATTTCTCTCTTTTATTAAACACACTGAAAACAGAAAATTAACCCAAAGGAGAAGTGGCATACTTTCTATGAGACCACCCTCAAAACCTTCATCAGGGCTTGCTGGCTGTGAGTTTTCTGTCATCCATCATATTTTTATTTTTAATCCGTTTTATGTTGGGGGATTTGGACAGGCTGGATTGGTGGCTTGAGGTCAGTTTTATGAGGTTCAACAAGACCAAATACCAGGTGCTGCCCTTGGGTCCCAGCAACCCCACACAGTGCTACAGGCTAGGGGCAGAGGGGCTGGAAAGCAGCTTGGCAGAAAAGGACCTGTTGGTGCTGGTCAACAGCTGGCTGAACATGAACCAGTGTGTTCCCAGGTGGCCAAGAAAGTCAATGGCATCCTGACCTGTATCAGCAATAGTGTGACCAGCAGGACCAGGACAGGGATTGTCCCCTTGTCCTTGGCACTGGTGAGGCCACACCACAAATCTTGTGTTCAGTTTTGGGCCCCTCATTACAGGAAGGGCATTGAGGTGCTGGAGCAAGTCCAGAGAAGGGCAATGGAGCTGATGAAGGGTCTGGAGCACAAGTCCTGTGAGGAGTTGCTGAGGGACTTGGGGCTGTTTGGTCTGGAGAAAAGGAGTGTCAGAGGAGACCTTACCACTCTCTGCAATGTCCCAAGAAAAGATTGTGTCTGGGTGGGGGTTGGTCTCATCTTCCAAGCAACAGGTCAAGAGGAAATTGCTTCAAGTTGTGCCAGTGGAGATTTAGATTAGATATTAGGAAAACTTAATTCACTGAAATTGTGGTCGAGTTAGAACAAGCTGCTCAGGGCAGTGGTAGAACCTCCATCCCTGAAAGCACCCAAAATTCCTCCCTAAATGTGGCAGTGGGGGACATAGTTTGGACTTGATTATCTTAGAGGTCTTTTCTGACTTTAACAATTCTGTGATTTTATATTGTGATAGTTCCATGATATTCATGATCTTTACATTCTATTTACAGTATAACAATGGGTTTGTATCACAGGCACACTTCAAAGCAGATCACATCTGCAAAAGAGTCTTTATTGCCAGCAACATATTTGATTAGTTGAAGGCCACATTCATAAATAACTATCCTCTCCCCTTAGTCATGGTAGCTATTAATAATTTGCTTCAACAGGAGTTCTGTCAGTACATTTGTCTGGGCAAGTGGAGGTTGAGCATTAGGCTACCTCACTTGAAGGAGACACAGGTTTCAATATCAGCTGCTCCCTGCAAATCTTCCTTCCTTTGCACCTTCTGGAGTAACACATTTCAGCTGAAGAGCTTGTTGGGTTGCAGCCTGGTGATGATTCCCGAAACTCATTACAAGTTAGCATGTTTGTCCCTTGTCTTCTGAGGCTCAGTGAAAACAGTGAGAAGCTCTCATTTCTCTTTCATGTGTCACGTTGTAAATGCAGGCATGGGGCACTGCATGGTAATTCTCAGATGATTTGTGTGGCTGTGCCTTTGCTTTCCAATACGTTGATCAGTATATCGAAATCAATACCTGAGTGAATACTGTGGGCATGAACCAGGCCTTTTGGACTGATGTAGAAGCTCTGGTTGCACACCTCTCAACCACATCTTGTTTTTGGAGGCAAAGCATCTGTGAAGGAGAAGGAGAGGATGAATAGCTGAGTAGGTACCATTGGGAGGGAAGAAGGATAGTTCCCAGACCTGTCTTCTCCAAAGAAACTGTGTGAAGCTTGCCCTATCCTTCCATCATGTTAGTTGTTATGAGGATGAGGACTTGTGGGCTACTCCTGGACCTCACTCTGACACCTTGTTGTTTTTATGGTGTTCTCATTTTCCTATGCCGCAGTTACTGCTCTAATCACTGAAAAGGAGTGGAGAAGGATCCTTATCCTAGTGGCAGGGGTAGACATATGTAAAATTCAGGGCAAATATGGACTACTGAAGATTTAGCACGCTGCCATTATTGGCCAAAATCATCAATTTAAAGCTGAAAAAAATGGTACATGGGTTATAGATACACTCAACTTGGAAAGTGGATGTAATCCTTGGGGTTTTGCTAGCTAGACTGGGACGCTTCTTAATAGTTAGGAAGAATGTTGATCCTTTTCAGTGTAGTGGTTTGGCCAAATTTTCACTTGGAAATGGAGATTTGGTTATATGAAGCTCGTGATTGTCATTGTTGAAGGTTTTTACCAGTCAAGAAAGTGACATTTTTATTATAGTTTGCATTACACTTTGACGTCTTGAAAGTATTTTGGGAACCTTTGCTTTAAGTTGGTTAACATGTTGGCACAGCTTTTCTGTTCCATGTCATATGATCCTTTTGAAGAATTTGATAGAAGTATTTATTCAGTTATGTCAAATTAAGATGTTATTTGACCTTTTCCCCTATCTTCAAAAGATATAGTACAGTGGAAAAAAGTTGAGGAAATGGAAGATGTGGCTGCCTGAGGGCTGGCAAAGTGAATTAATTCATTGTTGATATTGATTCAAAATTCTGGAGGATGCAGTTGAGGCAAATGATAGTAATAAAATGAAGCAAGTATTATAAGGTCAGAAAAGAGATGTTATTTTAATGTAAGACTTGATTTAAAATTAGTGCCAAAAATACTGACTACATGAATCTGGAACATTTTCATAATATATAAAGTCTATTATATACTGCTAGCAAAATTACAATCTTTTGTGGATTAACTTCCTTGTGTTTTGGTAATTTTTTTCTTCAGTTGAATGAAAAAGGATCACTAGTTTATACAAATTCCTCTTCATTTCAATGTGATGTTTTGTTTCAGAATTTTATTTTCATCTGTCTGAAAGCATTATAATATCATTATACCACCACTGTGACATTATTTTCAGTGTTTCTTGCTGATTTTTATGTACTTTAATGTGCTTTTTTAAAACCACTGCCAAAATTCCTGCATGAAACCAAGCCTTTAAATACTCTAGACAAAACAGTAGTGAATTTACAGAAAAAATGAAGGTTTTTTTTTCTTGGCCAAAGCTTCTCACCCTTGTTAGAGCTACCTTTCATGTCATCAACTGATGACATATAATAATATGACATATAATATCAGTAATAAATGATATTTATTATATGTGTTATGCTGTCATTTATGAGCTCCAGCAAAGACTGTGTGTTTTAGCCAAGCACTGTATAAAGTTACTCTCTCCCTGGACACTTAAAGGCAAGACAGGCACAGATGGGAAATTTTCTGTATTTGAATATGGAAAAATGTGTACTTTGATAGAATTAGTTTTACTAAAGCACTCCTTCCTATTGGAAGTTTGAGATGTGATTACTTAAGTCACTTACTTGCCCTTTAGTATAGCAATGTGTTAGTTCATGTTGGCTAATGCATTGCTAAAAAGCCTCATCTAGTAAGTAAAAAAAATAAAAAAATTCAATTGGGGGAGTGATATGATATGATATGATTGTACTGCTCAGTACGGGTCTACATTTTCCAGAAACATATTAATACAGCATCAGTAGGGTGACTCCAGGTATTTTATCTCACCAAAAGTTTTCGGTTCTTACGTCAGCTGTTGGGGGATTTCCTGTCCTGTGAAGACAGATTGAGAGAGGTGGGGTTGTTCAGCCTGGAGAAGAAAAGGCTCCAGGGAGCAGCCTTCCAGTACCTTCATGGGGCCTACAGGAGAGCTAGAGTGGGACTTTATATAAGGGCATGGAATGATAGGACGTGGGGGTATGGCTTTAAACTGACAGAGGGCAGGTTTGGATTAGATGTTAGGAAGAAACTGTACTGTGAGGGCAGCGAGGCCCTGGCACAGGTTGCCCAGAGAAGCTGTGGCTGCCCCATCCCTGGAAATGTTCAAGGCCAGGTTGGATGAGGCTTTGAGTAACCTGGTGTAGAGAGAGGAAGGTGTCCTTGCTCACAGCAGAGAGCTTGGAACTAGATGGTCCCTCCCAACCCAAACTGTTCCGTTGACTCTAATACACAGTCCACTTCCAATAAAGTTGTATGGCAGCACACCTTTTGGCCCTGTTGTAACTTGAAATTTTATTTTAAGGAAGTGGACATGAATTATGAGTACTGCAGAGCCCTAACACCTCATTTCAATATGAAGGCAAATGTGGGAAAGAAAAACAGGACAGCAAAGGGTAGAGGAATGAGTAGTGAAGATTTCAATGAGAACAGTAGTCACCTTGGTAAAGGATTCAGGAAAGGTGTCTGCTGACTCAGATTGGTTTAGCTGGACTGAGATATTTGTTCATTTATGTTGGGAATCAGGGCTCTGAAGAGGAGAGGCAAAAATACTGATGCAGGGCTCAAAACTGAGCGTTGCAGAGGAAGTCAAAATGTGATGGATTTTTGAGTGTAGTAGGAATGCAGGTGTTTGGGAGCATGAAGGTGGTAGGGTGATAATTTCTGTAAGTGATACAGGAAAGCATATAAATAATCTGAGATAACATGGTCTGCACCACAATGGTCAAAGTAGAATTTATCTTGGTCTCAATTGCTAAGGAAGGAATTGTGAAAGAAGCGGAACAGGGGGAAGTGCAGCAGACAGGAACCACTACCAGCCTCTTGGCAGGACCAGTTTCTGCTGCCTGGTGTTATGTTAGCATTACATTGAGACTTTTAAAAAATACTTTCATTTGCAATGAAAAAATATGAGGCCCCTTGTGATACTGACAGGCATTAGAAACACACAGGTGGCTGAGAAAATCGTGCATGATGAATAGTTGGGAAAATAATGGGGAGAAATTTAATATCACGGTGTGAGGTAATGCCACTGGACATGGGAAAGTCTGCTGTGACAATAGTTTGTCATAATGAAATATGAGGCAAACCTGAATGTCTTATTGGGTGGTGAGATGATTATGAAAGGCCAATGTGATGAAGGTGTGAAAATCATAAATTAATTTCTGGGATTTGTAGTCCGAATGATGTATTTCAGTAGATGGAAGAAATAGTAATACTATTTGCTTCAAGGCATTGCTGAAAATCATCTTGAAACACCTGGGCAGCTCCAACCTCCTGTACTTAAGAGGAATGAGTTCAAAGTGAAAGAGATGGGGAGAAGGGCTGCTAGGATAACAAGTGGAAGTCAAAAAAAGGAGAGGGTTTGGTCTTTAAAGTCTAGGAAAGAGGCTGAAAAAGATCTGACTTCTTCTAATCTCCCAGGAGAGTGAAGGGCTAAATGCCGTTATTGTCTCCAAAACGTTTTTAAGACTGGGACTTACAAGACAGCTTCTAAGCCAAGTGGAATGAGGTTCTGAAACCTTTCAGCAGTAATATCTTGTTCTTCCCCACCATCACCCATTAATCTCTCTAAAAATGGAGCATGGCAGACTCTCTTCTGAGCTTGTGCAGTGTGATTGTGTTGCCTAGAACAGGTCTGCGTTTCCCAGAGAGTAATTTATAGTCCTTTGCACTAATCATGATTGATAAACTAGATAACTATGTTATCTTGCTCAGACAGACATGCACCCTTGGCAAATTTGAGAGATTGACTTTAGTGAGACCAGGTTTGAGGAAATTTTACAGTAACGTGCTTGTTGCATACTTTTGCACCACAGTAATGTTGGTTACACTGGGGATTAACTTGCTTATCTTCTTCACCTGTTGATATAGATATGTCTAAATATTATTTTAGCTTTGTCTCACCTTTTCCACAAAGAAGATTGAAGCAGTAAAAAGAATTTCCTCCATTATCTTTCCATTTCCTTTTAAGTGCTGGCAGCTGGACTAAGGCTTCTCACATCCCAGGAGCAGTGGGAGTCTACACAGGGCAAGTCTGTCATAGCCAAACACTGATCAGATTCAGGTTATCCGTGCTCCTTTTCATATGCACTGCAGGGAGCACGAGGTGATTTGTGCCCCTGTGTGTGTTTGCCCACGTGTATGTGTGTCATATAAGGAATAAATTCCATTTGGGAGACACAGAGAGGAGGTGATCCAGACCTACAGAAATAAACTAAATTTAAAAAGATATTAAAATACACAAGGCAAGGATTGACTGAGGCATACACAACAAATTTTAGCAGAAAGGCAAGGGAGGAAGAAACCGCTTAAGTTCCCCTAGTTAGCTGGCAGTGCAAAAACAAGATGTAGGAAGTGAAACAAGCTCAAAATGAAAGCTGACCCCAAATTTCTGTATTTGCATGAGTCTAATTTGATGACAGTTATCAGACAGTCAGGACTTACAGTAAAATTGAAATGTGTCTCTATAGATAATATTTTATATTATTAAATTCATATATAGCTATAGACATATATGGTGAATTGCAGGTATAAGAATAAGGCTGAACAAGCTCAAATCTAATCATTTTTGAGACTGGCAAGGAACAGAAAACCACTTCTCTTCAGTTGCTCTCCAGTTGATGCTTTCACATTGCTGGCAACGACAGCTAATTTATTTTTGTCTCTCTTATTCTCACTCTGATCTAGTGGCAAATCTTCACTGGCACAAATATATGTACAGCAGTACTGATAAGCCATTGCTGAGCTTTACCACCTCTAGTTAAACTCCTGCTCTGTATCCTTGGCAGTTGCTTTGCCATGTGATGATGGGTCAGAATGAACCCAGGTTTCCCAGAAACAGTTCCCTCCTCATAGTCCCAGTAACAGAGATACAGGAGATCCTTGCAGCTCTTGGGTAGCATAGGTGATGTGGAGGCACACCAACATAACGTGGAACTAAGCACTGAAGGTTAAGGTAAATGAAGTCCTTACCTTTAAGATTTTTCCCATTTTTTTTCCATAGAATTGGAAGTTTGAAGAGTTGATTGAAGGATGAGGTTCTGAGAAAACAGGTGTTTGTGTCCTTGAGCAGAGCAGGCTCATGATCCTTCCTCCCCAGCACTTTTAATCTAAGTTGGTCACTCTGAGTTTCGAGACACTTCTATCTTGACCTTGAGGGAAATGCACAGGAGTTCAGGAGATCTGCTGAAGGCATCACTGTGTTTGTTACCTCTAATACTTGTGAAGTAGCAACTAACCAACTGGCATTAAAGGCCAGAATGAAACATCTGAAACAGAGGAGGGCAAATGTATTATTTTCAATTTTTGAAGGAGGTATTAAAAATAAAAACCATTTACTCCTCTGCTCTCTAAACTGCTTTAAAGCTCCAGGTGTGAAACCACTTGGGTTTTTGTATTTAGATGTAAACAGTTGCTTCCTGTTCTTTGGTTCAGAAGTTTAGATATGAAGCAATATTCAAGACTCAGAGTAAGTTGGGGGTCTTAATTTTTTTTTTCTTATTCTTATGCATGAGAAATTTGTGGCTTAAATAAAGAGTTTACTCTTCGTACTCAATTGAATGCAAATTTATTTTATTTATGTACCTGTTAAAATACTTATGTATATATCTATTAAAACTCTAAGCCATATAGAGCATTGGTGTTTAGATACATGATTACTGACCTTTTGAACAACAGATATTTATTGGATAAAATACATATTTATTTGATAAAATAGAGCTTGTATGCTCAGTGTTGTAGTTCTAATTATTTTAAAAGTTACTTTATTATTGGTAAAGCCAAGATATAATCTGTGAAGATTTGAGAATAATTTTCATGAAAACATGAGTTTTATCAAGAAAAGACCAGACATGTCAGGTGGGTTTTTTAGGAAGTAATTTCTAATATGTGCCATATGTATTGTATGTAACAAAATCACAAGGAAGAGGATGGTTATGAACACAAACAAAACAAAAAATGAGATCACCTTTGCAGATGATGCAAAGGATAAGCACTGAGAGGAAATGAAACCTCAAATGTTGCTGATGGTAGATAGACAGGTGGTGGTCACACAAAACTGGACTGCTTGCAGTAGGAAGTACTTTGTCTTCAGACACATTACTCTACTGGAAGTGCAGAAAAAGGCATGTAAGACAATTCTCTTTTGGGGATAGACTGCAACTATTAGCCCTGGAAGAATGCTGCATTAGTTTTGTTACTTCCACTCCCCCCAAACTATTTTGGAATTAAGACACATGTGCTCTAGTAGCAAGATGAAATTGGGGATTCAGAGGGAAAATTCAAGGTGAATGTAGACATCAAAATCAGTGTCTTCGAAAAACCTGCTGTAGAGGGTCTATGTCATAGCTCTTATGGATGGCCCTGTGGCTTTTTTAAGGGTGTCTGAAGTTAGATTCTTGTCACCACACTGCAATTGTTAACGTGAGTACTTTTGTTTCATTTAGCCATGACCTAGAGTATGCTCTTGGTTGAAAGAGAAGCTGTTACTTTTTTAGATATCTATTTATAAAGTTTAGCAGCTATGTTAAATGGAATTTCTTTTAATTCAGTGTTTATCTTTCACAATAAATGAAAAGCATGGATATGAAGTAGTGTCTCCTGTATTGCAGAATGTTGGAGTGGGAAACATCTGAGTAGGGACTGACAGCATTTTCTCTGATGTATAAATTATTTTTATCTCTGATAAAGAATAATGGAGTTTGGTTTGCAGTGATGCTATGCACTCTGTGTTGCTCTTTGCCTACTGAATTCTCTTTCTCTTTTTATCTGCACAAAACTCTTCCTTGTGACATGGCAACAGAGCACTAGGCAAATGAACATTTTACACCAAATGGAATATTTTATTTATGCATGAATGAACTTCCCCCTCCTTGCTCTGGCATTTTAGGTCAGGATCCCACTCGTGAAGCAGTTGCCCACGTGCTGAGCTGTAGTGCCTGTTGTGGGGCAGAATTGGAGTGCAAGAATGGGGCTGCTTTTGGAGGCTGCAGTGTGGGGCTTACCTTTAGGTAAATCCTCGTTATCAGCTGGCTCCTACCCAATGTTCAGTCCTTGGGTTTATACTGGAGTAAAAGGGGAAATAACCCCCTTGAACCAGCTGCAAGCTTCAGCACCAACAGCTGGGGCTTTTTGCTCGTGTAGAACTAGCTAAGTCCTGTGGTGACTGTGAACTTTCATCTCTATGAGGAGAAGAACCCAGAAAAAACAGTGCTTAATGGTGAGGCTCAGGACCTCCTCTTTGTTTGAAGCCATCACAAGGGTCATCTCACAAACTGTATTTGTGTGATTTCGCATGGCATCGAGTAGACTTCTGTGTGATTTCAAACCACCTCTACACAGGCATTACTGATCAGTTGTTACTGTCACGAACAAATGCCAACCTTGAGCTTGTCAGCACAGCCTCACAGCAGGTTTAACTTACAGCTGTTTGTGTGCTTTCAGCTGCAGGAAAATATCTGAGTAAAAATGCTTTTTTCTGAGTTTACACTGGCATGCTGCAGTCTCTAAAGATGTGCTCAGCTTTCTTACAGGAATAGGGAAAGGGATTTTTGGCTGACAACTTAGATCAAATTACTTCATGCCCTCCACTTCAGCTGTTTGTTCTGTAGAAGCAGAACTATTCAAGAGCAAAAAGGTTAGCACTTAAGTGGATAAATACCTGATCTTGCAGATACAGCAGGTAATTAAACACTGGGCTTCCTGATGTCTAGGGTGAGTTTGCAAACACCAGTCTGCCTGTGGATGTACAGAAATTTCCTATGAACCATTAGTGACAGAACAAGAGTCATCTTCCTACCCACAGTTATAAATAAGTAAGATAAATTAAAAAATCTTTCTCAGTATTGCGAAACAACTAGTATGTAACCCACATGGAGCTAAGCATAACAAAAATTAAAGCATTAAAGTTAGAGCATTAAAGATGTTTGCTTCTAAGGGAAGCTCCTGCATGAAGATGTGCTCCAGTGCTTTCTAGTAAGTATGGGAACACTGAAGTGTTAGCACTCAAGAAGAGGAAACTCTGTTCTCTGGTCAGTGCCTAGTGATTTTCTGTAGGATTCCTTTTATTTCAAGAGAAGACAAGAAGTGGAGCAGTGGGTTCTAATGCTGCTTTAAACCAGTTCACTGCATCACTGCTGAAATCTTGTGGACATCCAAGAGTTGTTGGCAATAGGTGACAGATAATTTGCAGAAGTGTTAGTAGAAGAATATTTAGAAGAAAACTCCTATTTAGAAGAAAATACTCAGCCTGTGGATAGGACAGTGCATATGTCATTATGTAGTTCTTCCTCAATGGCAGGATAGGACATAAAATGAAGGTGATGTTGGAAGATGAGACTTGCTATGTGGGACTGCTTGTTGCCCTGCTTTATTTTTCTAATCAGTTAGGATTGTGTTTATCATAGGTATTGTTCCAAAAGTATGAGTCTTAATATGACCCCAGACCAGTCTGGTTAATATTTGTACCTGCAGGGATGTAAGGCTCTGTCCCATTGAAACAGTTGTGTCTGCCAGTGTGCCCTGCTACTACTACTTTAACTGTTCACTGTGATGACATTTTCTATCCTAGAAATTAAGGTAAAAGTGAGATGAGAGTGTTACAATCTGCTTTAGCTTCTCCAGCTGTGTTTGTTTACTTGGGCCCATATTTTCACTGAGCTCTGATTTTAGGTTTTACATTGTTCTTCAAAGAACTGGCTTTAAAGATTAATTAGGGCGGGGGGGAGTGGGACTTTGTGCCTGCAAGGGAAAATGTGACTGTGAACCTAGCATTAGAGCACTGACCTGAAAGGAGGGAGAGAGGAAGGAAGGAGAGGGTTGAAAAACATTCATAGTGGATTCTTTGAAAGTAAGTATAATTACTCTCCTCAGAGGGTGGAATGTAGAGATAATGTTGTATATATATTTGCTGGAGTACTGTGTAATTGTATCACGGGATTAGCAGCCAGGTTCCAGTCATGTAGATGCTAACAGCTGTATCTCATCTGATTTAGCGTGGATGCACATCCTGAGAGAAGGATTAGCCTTCTCAATTATACTGGAAAAGAAATACTTGTGGGGTGATTTGCCATCACTGGCACCCACGTCAGCTATTTTAGGCTGCTGTAACACGCCTGTGTGAACAGGGAGATGCATTACTGAAGGTCACAGTGGCAGCGTGTCTGCCACGGAGCTGGGACTGCACAAGTCATCAGCCTCATGTGAGACAGGGATTTGAATCAGACAGAGCTCCCTGCTTTGCTGCCATCTGCAAAATGAAGTGGGGAGATACAGGCATTGCTAGTTCCAGCTACAGTTCTCCTAATTTGGACAGGAATTTTTTCCTATGTCATCCAAAACAGTCTTTTCTTCAAAATATACAGATAAAAGTTATCACTACAATAATTGTTCTTTTGTTATATCTATTCCAAAGCTCAGAGGAGTATCAGAACGGTACAGGGGGTTTGGGCAGGGAAGGGTAGACTGGGGAGAAAATGTAAATTCTGAAGATGTGGAGATGGTAAATAACTATTTACTTCATCTATGGATTGAGATGAGGTAATTTCTTTCCTTTGCAACAGAAAAGAGTTCTCAGTGTGTGGGCCTAACCTTCAGGTTTTTTCCCTGTGAACTATTTGTGTATGAAAAGGAAACAGATTTTTACTATGGAGCCCAGCTGATTTCATGGGAAAGGGCTTAGTTTACGGCACAACGATTTTGTTTAATACCTTTTTTATTTCAACAGGAAATATGGGATGTATAAAATCAAAAAGGAAAGAGAATCTGCATGGAGATGGGCTAGATTTGAAGAATCAACCAGTACGTAAAACTGAACGAACTATTTATGTGAGGGATCCAACGTCCAATAAACAGCAAAGGCCAGTAAGTAGATAGTCTCAGGAGAGATTCCTGTAGCAAGAACAAAGCATGACTGGCATAACTTAAATTTCAATCCAAAGCATATGCGTGGAGAAATTGAAATGATCATTAATCCACAACTGCTGTGCAATGCACCCTCAATGAATAAGAACCTAGAGGAATAAAACTTAAAACATGGTGGTTTACTACTTTATGTTTGTCATAAAAAATGTTTTCTGCATAAAAAAAGTAACTTGGCAATGCTTGAGGAGATAGAACTATATCTGTAGAAGAATGCTAGATGACATTAAAAAACCTGAAGTAGTTTAGATCCATTTTTAATAGCTATGGGATCCAGGTGTTGGTTATTCCATTTAAAGGCTGAAGTAATCACGGGTGATTCTTTACCAGCTCTAGTCAACTTTACTCACTGAAAACCACTACTCAGCCTTGCATGAGGTGTGTAGGTAAGGATGGGATGGAGGGGGAGTGGAGGGTGCAGTGGTGAAGGGAGCAATGGGAGAAACAGGCTAATGTGTTCCATGTGTGCTGCCTGGCATTGGAAAGGAAGGGTGCTGGGATGGGGAATCCTGCTGGGTACCAAGAGGGTTTGCTGATTTGCAGCGTGACTGGTACCTTTTTTTCCCCCCATCTCTGCTGTGCTGAGGAAACCATGTCTCCTGCCTGCCCTTGTTCAGGGACCTGCTCTCTGCGGGTGTGAATGGCTCCCTTCTCTCTCACCAGCTGACACAGTGAACTCAGTGTGCTCCCAGTCGATGAACACACAGCACAAGCTACCTTTTTTTTTTTTTAATTACTCTTTTTTTTTTTCCTTGCACAGTCTTAGTGGCATAAGCGTGCTTGTAGTTCTTTAGCATGACAGCTACATGGTAATAACAGTCCTGCTGAAGTGCCCTACCTAAAGCCTCTTCAGCAGAAGTCCCAAAGCTGTGAACTTCCTCCCCACAGCTTGTGCCGAACCTTCACAAGGTCTGAGCTGCTCAATTTAAAATCATGGGGGGACTTACTGTATTTTTATATTGTCATATAAATAATATATGTTTATATATATAATGTATATTTTGAAGAGTAGTGGGGGAAAAATCCGAGTATTTCCTTTAATTTAAGACATACAAGATGATACCAAAGCAACCGTGTGATATGTAATTGTAATTTAAGATTATCACAAAGATCTAAAACTGCTTAATTAAAGACATATTTTATTGTAGGGAAATGCAGAAGCACAGCTCTTACCAGGACAGAGGTTTGTCAGTCAAGGTATGTTTCTATAGAAATCTCACACCTGCATGTAGTGCCCATGTCAGCCTGCAAAGTGATGTGAACTCACCTTTGTCTTTCTACTTTTGTAGATGCAGAGGAGCACGGAGTCATTGTGGTAGCTTTGTATCCCTATGAAGGCATTCATGAAGAGGACTTGTCCTTCAAAAAAGGAGAAAAACTGAAAGTTATTGAGGAGTAAGTATGACAATATTGGTTGTATTGCAGATTTTCTTTGGCCTCATCTGATTCCCTCCACCGAGCTTTGATATCCTACCCATGCCATGGATGTACGAATGATAAGTGAGCTCCCTTACATGCGATAAAACAAAGGCTTTATGGAGTTATTCCAGGTTGGATGGGACTTAGAGCAACCTGCTGCAGTGGAAGGCATCCCTGCCCATCGCAGGGATGATTTTAGATCCCTTCTAACCCAAACCATTCTTGAGTCTGTGATTCTCTGACTTGGCAGCTGCCCTCAGTAGCAGTGACCAGATATCGATCCAATGGAGCCAATGGCTTCTCAGGGGCTTGACTTCAGATGAAAGATTGTGCTTCTCTCCCCAACCTGGGCAAATCTCTCAGCAGACTAGAACCTAAATAATGATTTATAATTTTTCTTTCCTGTGAATACTGCTGTTTCTGTTTTTCAGATCCGGAGAATGGTGGAGAGCAAAATCTCTCACAACAAGAAAAGAAGGTTTCATTCCCAGCAACTATGTAGCAAAAGTAAACACCCTGGAAACAGAAGAGTGAGTTCTCCTAGTCTCCAAATACTAGCAAGCTTCTTCACCCTGGTGGTGTATCCTTTGCGAGTGGGGAAAGAGGCAATTCTAACTCTTTGAAATACTTTTCAGATGGTTCTTCAAAGACATAACCCGAAAAGATGCTGAAAGACAACTCCTGGCTCCTGGGAATGGTCCTGGAGCTTTCCTTATCAGAGAAAGTGAAACATTAAAAGGTAGGGTTTGGGGTGCGTTACTTTGGAATTGATTTTAGAATAAAAACATGCCGTCAGTCTACACAACAATTGGCATCAGGTGGCACTGGGTGTGGAGTAGTCGCAGTGCATCCCATTGTGTGAATTTTCTGCACTTCTGTAGGAGTGAGAAGAATGAGAAAATTACCAGAAAAAGAGAGAAGAGAGTTGCAGGCTAACACCCAAAGTTGAGATAAGGGGAAAAAAAAGTGTATGTGTGTGATTACACTGACAAGAAGCAGCAATGAATGAAGTGGCATCTTTTCTTAATGTTTGTTACTCCTTTACTGAAAGACATATTACTGTCATAGTAGCTGCTACGTTCCATAGTCTTCCATTATTGGGTCTGTATCCATTGCTGCAAGTTTAAAATAGTGCATAATGAGGGTTTTCGCTCCTACAGTGTAGTGGGATTATTTTCAGAAAGCTTTTTGGTAAAATTTTATGCTGTAAACAGAGTGCTTTGTGCTGAAAAGTTTAGTGAAGTCTCCAGGCTCTAGAGAGAGCATGGAAAGTCCTGCCCCAGTGGAGACTGGGAGCTTCGGGACTGGGACTTTGAGGAGAGCATGGAAAGTCCTGCCCCAGCCTCTGGACACTGATGGTAGTCTGGATGGATATTCCATCTGGATGCAGTAACACTGCATCTTCCAGAGGAAGTCACATGAAGCCTTTCAGCAGATCATGTCTCTCCTTTCCACAAGGTAGCTTTTTTGGCCCTAATACTGCAGATTCTTGACTAAGTGTCATTCTGTAATGGGCCCATTATCATTGTGCTCTCAGTTGAAGACTCCTAAATGAAGTTCTCAAAGGAAAACTCCTAAATTCTATATAGGGTCCTGAGAGCAAGGCAAAGTACCCCCCAGTATCACTGGCTCTGTGTGTGAGGAGAGATAAGGGGGTAAGATGGTTTCTTATCCTTTGAAAATGGACAATAATTGTACAAGTAGAAGAAACAAAAAGTGCTGTATCTAAGGGTAGATGCTCTCCTGCCCCAATTTAAATCCCAGATGATGTTAGACTCCCTAGGGATCAACACATCTCCTGTCTGTCCTGTATGCCTCAAGTCATTTCCAAACTATCCTTTTTGCTAGTTGGCCTATGACAAGCAACCTGTTCCTTTTTCAAAATGCTGATCTCCAAATTTCAGCTTCTGTTTGAGTAGGGTGATAGCCCTGGTCATGCTCTCCCAGCCACTTCTACTCAATCTGAGGGACTTCCCGCAAAACTGGGCGCTGAATGTGGAGCTGCCTGGAATATGGAACATGTGAATTTGTCGAATAAGATTGAAAAAGAAAGTGTGACTGTAAGCATTTTGGTGACGGGTTCAGCGCTGGCTGTTGGCTAACTTCCTCCTGTTGATTGCAAAATGCTTTATCAGGAAATGAGCGAGTAAAAAGAAAAGCAGACAGCAGGCTCAACTTTACATGTCTGAACACTGCAGAATTGTTGCTATCTGTTAATGATAATTCCTTCTTTATCCACAGGCAGCTATTCTCTCTCCATAAGAGACTATGATCCGGACCATGGTGACGTTATTAAGCACTACAAAATCAGGAGTCTAGACAATGGAGGATTTTACATCTCTCCAAGAATAACTTTTCCTAACATCAATGATATGATCAAACATTATCAAAGTAAGTTAGATCAGTTAATGAATTACTTAATAGAATGCAGCCATTATTTCTTGTGAAGGAAAAGAAATGCTTTCTTCTTTTGTTTCAAATTTTTTTTTTCCTAAATAACTTGGGCATGCATGTTATCAAAGATAAAGCAAAACTGATTGGAACCCAAGTATTGTTGTTATCATAATCAGACCTAATGCTGGTTCCTCTGGGGCATACCATTGTGAAATGAAGACTAGCTTTATAAAACAATTTGTCAAACTTAGGGTGATGCAAAGCTATAATAAGAATTGCTTGCATTGCAAATAATGTTTTATTTGAGGGTAAGTTTTTATTCATAATTAGCAGAAATACATATAGACTTGTGAATGTCATCTTGTACCTGGTGTTGAGTGTGAAACTGGTTTTATTTTTCCTGTAAATATATTTGTCTAATTATTTATTTTTAAAGGAAGAAATATTCCATATACTTCAAAGAAATAAAATTGCACCCACATAGAATGTCTACACGTATTTAAAAAAATAAATGGGGGGAGAGGAAGGGACAAGCCTACCTATGTTTTAGCTGCAAAACTGACTCCTCATTCTGTATAACCTCCTGCTGGATAGCTCCAAAATACCGTTTTTTTAATCTTGTAACTAGGAAGAAAGACAAGACAAAAAAATGTAGGACATGAAATCATACAGTGATTTTTCAAAGCCATTCTGAAGACTTGGCCATGAAATTTTTCTCAATAGGTAGATGTGTGTGCTAGCTGTTCAGCACAGCTGGAAAACCTGAGAATTATTCAGCATTTGTATAAAAGTTATAGCTGGTCAGTGTCTGGAGAAAAAAATAATGTTGACCTACTTATGCTTGCATGCACATCTGTCTGAAATCATGTTGCAAGAAAATTTAATGACAAATTCAGAATACAGGTCCCAAACCTGACTCCAATGTGCATCTTAATCAGCATAGTGTCAGTAATATGACCTGATATTGTATTTATTTGGTGTAAATTGTTCTAAAACCCCTTAATAATCTGACAGTAACCAGATGCATGTGATACTTCTTTATTAAATTTGTCTCTGTATGCCAAATTTCAGATCAGAGGTACTTAAAATTTTGTGAAAGCACCAGAAAGGCAGCGTTTTCATCATAGCATCTGGTTATTTTGAAACATTATTTTGGGCTGGTTAGTACACATCTGCAATTAAAACATGTTTATCTCAAGTCGTGAGGCACAGAAATGTAATGTATTTTGTATTTTGTTTTTTCTTTGAACACCAGGGCAATCAGATGGCTTATGCAGAAAGTTGGAAAAAGCTTGTATTAGTCCCAAACCTCAAAAACCATGGGATAAAGATGCATGGGAAATTCCACGAGAATCAATTAAATTAGTGAAGAAACTTGGAGCTGGTCAGTTTGGAGAAGTCTGGATGGGTAAGTTTATTCTTTTGAATAAACTGTGAAGAAATGTCATTTCAGAGTCATTCAAAAAAATAGTGGGCATGAACCTATTCCTATATACTTGTAAAACAGCAAAATCAGGCCCAGGCTCCTCCCTTCTTGTGAGGAGAGGGGCTTTGTGAAGGAGGGTAGATACCTGACAAGGAAGTGGAACAAATCCTTTTGGTGTCTTTCAAAGGAAAAAATATTGAGTAAGCACTGTAATTTAGCGGGTCAAAGACAATAGAGTTTTTTGTTATGTTTTGAGGTGAAAATAGAAGGTTATAGTAAGATGCTGCTCCTGAATCTCAAAATGGATGAGCTTCTCAGAACTTTGTTTCAAATCAGAAAGCGTTAGAGAACATGAAACAACAAGAAACAATGTCTTTTAGTGAATTGTGTATAGAAATTGTGTATAGTCCATTTGTGAAGAAGATGCCTCCTGCAATGCAGAGTGCATGGTACTGCCATACTGGGTGAAAAAAAGGAACAGGCTTAACCCAAAAACTTTGTCTGCCAGTGTGCTGCTGGTACTCAGAGAGTAGGTAATTTATACACTAAGAAGACTAGAGATTGAAAAACCCATACCTTGAATCATCCAGCAAGACCCCAACAATAAAACTATCATACGCCTTACAAGTTTTAAACATTAGATATACCCAGCAGAAAATGATAGCATTAATTATTATAGCCTGAATAACCTGCTTTGTTGGCTTATGAGCAGTATTTCCTCAGCCTTAGTGACTTCCTATTGGCAAGGGACTATGCCATTCTGTGAAAATGATTTGACCATCTTGCTTTTGAAATGCTGCCTAATCTGACATTAGAGTATTCTTTTGGCTTCGTTATTGCATGTTCTGTGTACTATTAATTGCTTACACACTTTTTGCCATTTACCATCTTATTTGAGGTAAACTGTATCTTCCTCCCAAAATCTTCACTTAGATGTTTTTTCAGGCCAAGTCATTCTCTTAGCCTTTCCCTGAATCCCTTTTTGGGACGTTATGTTTAAATAGGAATAAATTTGTTACAGGTATAATAAAAGATCGGATTATGGTGATGATTATTATTATCAATTGTAAGGCCTAAAATTCTATAGGGTTTAGCATTTCTGAGTGACTTGAAAGTATCCTGAAGCTTGCTAGAGGACACAAAGCCATGAAGGGGTCTCTGATAATCCATGAGATGTGTCAGTCTGACAGGAATGTCATTGCTTTGAAGAGATGCTCTCATTTAGAAAAGCAAGGCACAGACTGGTACTGTTTGAGTGGCAAATTACAGGCACACACAACTACAGAGTCAATCAGGAAGCTCTGATTCATTCATAGGTGCAATCTCTTGGTACAAATCATGTAAAAAGTGCAAGCAACACATCTCTTTAATATAATATAGCCAAGTTCAGCTTTTTATCTGCCTTCATGAGAAAAGGCTTAAGAAACCACCTAGCTACGATATGTAAGAATGACAGTTTAGATACTAGTCAGGACAAGTGTCAACCATTGTGCAATTATTTCTGTCAAATGAACCAGAGCAACAAATGTTTAACTTACACTGAAACACTGTGGAAGACTTTGTGGTAGGAGATAATCACCTGCTTGAAAATGCAGATAATTTTGAGAAGTGACTACTTCATCACATACACACAGAAAGGAATAAAACTTTAAAAGGGTGTTTCTGCTTCAAGATGCTTCCTCCCCTTTGTGTCATTATTTTAACATCGAAATTGGGCCTGAACCCTGTGTCTGAATTGCTGCACTGTGAGAAAAACTAATGTACTGTGAAAACGATTGGTGCATTTCCTCTTCTTTGCTTTCTTTCTGAAGTGAAAGAAGATGATTTGCATGGCACAGATCCTCTCAAATCCGGAGCATGGTTAATCTTAAAACGAGGGAATTTCGAGCTGGAAAAGCATATTAGGTCAGCTATATGGTGCAGGGTGTCAGCAAACACTGTGTATTGTAATGATCACCCTGGGACTTGGGGAGTTACATAGAGATACTGAGAAATAACATTTCTCTCCCGATTCGAGAGCTGATTGTTACACTGCCTCCTCACACAGAATAAAATTATTTTTCAGCCGTAGTGTGGATTAGAGAGAAATATTGTTCCACCGTTTAACTACTAAATAAATTTCTTCTTGATAAAAGATACTTAGAATTGTGGGTTCAGAGGAAACACTGTCCCACTCAGAGGAATTGTGTTTTTGAGCAAAGAAAGATGTAGAGCTACTGGACAAAGTCCAGCAAAGAACCACAAAGATGATGAGGGGACTGGAGCCCCTCTCCTTTGAGGAAAGGCTGAGAGAGCTGGGACTCTTTGGCCTGGAAAAGGTTCAGGGCCATCTTATCAGCGTATGTAAATAGCTGAAGGAGTTATGCAGAGTGGATGGAGCCAGGCTCTTCTCAGTGGTGCCTGGTGACAGGGCCAGGGGCGATGGGCACGCACTGGAACACAGGAGATTCCTTCAAACACTCACTCTGTGAATGACCAAGCACTGGCACGGGTTGCCCAGAGAGGTTGTGGTGTCTCCATTCTTGGAGAGACTCAAAAGCGAACTGGACGCAATCCTGGAAAACCAGCTCCAGGTGCCCCTGGGGGTGTTGGGCACAGAAGCCTTCCACAGGTCCCTTCTGTGGTTCTGAGAGATATGGGAATACAGAGATAATGCTGGTACTGCGATGTGAAGATATGCAAGTATATATTTTATAGTATTTTCTTTTTAGTATTTCTATAACTACTTTCTGGGCTTCCATGTGGACATCTTCCTCTTGAATATTTTGGAGGAAATTAACTTACATTATGGAAGGGGAAGAAAACCATAGGGACAAAGAGCAGACCTCCATATGCCCCAAGTACTTGGCTGTGCTCCTGTATGACCTGTGCAGAGAATCTGTCTTATGGAATGGGCAGGTGAATCTCCTCCAGCTCTGAAGAGTTGCTTTTACACAGAGAAAAGTTGCTATCAGTTTTCCAGTTTTGTCTATCAATACGAGTGCAATTTTATGCATTTTGTAGAGATTTTCTGTGTTTAGGCTACCGAGTTAGTGTTTATGTGTGCATTTTGGTCATCAGTTGTGCTGACCTGGTGGACAGAAACAGCATGGCCGAGTTGTGTTCACACCACATGCACTGCACCATGGAAGTGGTTAGAAAGCTGCAGCTTTCTGGGCTTTCTGCCTTCACATTTAAAGGGCTTTTTGGAGATGAGTGAGATGGAGCCGCTGCTGCGTTGTTCTGTTCTGCAGCTGAGGGATGGGTGTAGTAGGTGAAGTGCTGACGTGCAGTTGGATGCAGAGAAGCTGCTGTTCCTCAGTCTCTTCCCCAGTACCTCCTCCAACAGTAACTGCTCCAGCCATTATCTGTTTTCTAGCAGTGTCATACCTCCATAGCTCAAAATAGTTGTTCTCAGTATACCCTGAAGGGAATTACTGCAAAAGTAGAGGAAGGAGAGAGCTGCGTACTACAGGTTTGTTCACAAAGTTGTCCATCTTCTGTCCTGTTCAGAAATGGTAGGCTCAACCTCAGTTGTCTGTTACAAGTTCATATAATACCTTGGCCTGATTAAGCCAATGCAAGAAACTGGGGACAACCTGGCTGTACAAGATCCTACTCTGTCAAAATAATAGTAATCAACTCCAAAATAAACACCTGAAACACAAAATGTTTTGGAGGATTCAGTTCTAACATGTAGAGAAGAACATGATTCTTTGTATGAGACATCACCACACACTTCTCAGGGCTGCATCCTATTGCTTGCTCCACATTTGGTTTGTAACTAGCTAAAACAGCAAAGAGACTGACTTCCTGCCATGGTATGAAGGGTTTTTAGACCATGGAGTTCAGTGCATCTGGGCAGCTACTTTAGTGATGTGATGAACCAGAGCAGCACTGCAAGAGCAGAGTCTATGTTTTATGCATTTTTGTTCCTAGTGTGAACTGATATGATGTGAATCATGATGCTCTGTGGTATTAATAATCCATGAAGAGAATTCTCGAGCAGGGCTAAGAGGAAAGTTAACAAGGCAAATGCAGCCATTATGGTGTATTTTATTAATGAGTCAGATCTTGCTTGCATCTCAGGTGTAAAAGATTCTCTTATTCAATAACCTCTGAATTAGAATATGAGTAATATGTGCTTTGGAAGTGTATTTTCTTCTGCAGCTGTTAGAAATAGCAGAGTGTGCTCACAGAGTTCATGGCCACCTCGTTTTGGTGTCCTGTCCCTTCCAATACCTGATGAAATAAATGAACATGAGAGAAAGCAAGATCAGTCATCTCTACTGCTCTCACCAGCTATTTGTTTTGTATGTTACCACCAGAGGATCAGGGTAACTTTTTTTACAGCAGAAAACCTCAGTATCACAGAGGTGTTGTAGTAAAACAAACTTTCTGTAAGAAAGACCTGAGTTTGATGGATATCTTTAAGTGTGTTGGTCATTAGTATGTTCACTAGAGAATTCAACAAATTGAGACTGAAGCTCATGCTCTGTTTTAGGGTATGGGATAGAATAGCTGAAATGATACAAATAATCTTTCTGCTTCTTACACAGAGAAAAGTATATTTAATATCTGTTTTTCTGATAGATATAAATCATATACCTGAGCTATAACAGCAAATTTGACCTGTAGCTGTAATTTTTTACTATTAGGTAACTTAGAGAAATTTTTTTGTTGTTTTTTGACCTGCCCATGTTTGGAAAAATAGATTCAATAATCATGCAGGTGAATATTTTGTGATTGGCGTAGTGGCTTTTCTCAGGTGATGATCCTTCTTCAAAAAAGATTCAGTGGTTAGAGCAATCACTTAAGATCTGGAAAGTAGGTCCTTGCTTTGCCACTGATTTCTTTTGTTGGATGATCAATAGCATAAGAAAATTTTGGATTCCTATTTAGAAGTGTGTCCAACATGGTGATGATTTGGATTGCTGCTGAATAAGGAAAGGAGGCTACTTCATTGTGTCATGAAAGTTTAACCTCTTCTGAGAAATATTTCTACAATATTGCAATGGGTAGGGTGGGGGATAAAAGTTGGATTTATATTTCTCTTTCTCTCTCTTTTATTTCTTTATTTTTCAAATTAAATTACTTCACAAGATAAACTTCAGGATCAGTGCTTGCTACTCTATTTTTATGTTATTTTAACATTTATTTAATGTTTGGAAAACATCAAACCTGAAATTAATTCACTGTTTTCTCTTTACCGATAGTTGCTTTTTATATAATTCAAATGTTACATTAGAAAGTTTGATAAACAGAAATGAACCACAACCACAGTCTCCTCCACTCTCGGCATGGGCTGTGTGATAAGAAGTTATCACATTTTAAATCTTGTTCTGAACACTGCAGGATTGCAGTCCTGGCAGCTTGTCTTTGTTGGTCACGAGAACCATTTGACTGCACTTTCCCGTAATGCTCCATTTTCAGCACTAAGGGTTACAGGAAGGATTATAAGCATGAGACTGGCATGCATGAAATAAGTGTAATCATGGGGTTTAAGATACTTCAGAATCTTGCAGTCAGTCCTTGGACTCTATTGTTCTGAGGCAGTTTAAGTGGACATTCATTGAAACATGCCTTAAATAAGTATTTTGTGGGCTACTTGTGAATGAAAACTTAGTATGAAGTGAGATCATTTGCTTGCTTTATTTTTTTTTCAGATAACTGATTTCTAAAAATAGGGAGTGGATCATTTTTCTCTACAGTGCTGTATAAGTTGCAAAATAAAAAGGAATTCTAGCATAAATATTTGTGCTACATGTGGCACTTGCTTTTAGGCTCTTAGCTATTCCTGGAATCCAACCTCACCTGCTTTACGAATTCCTGCTAGTCGGGACACTGTGGGGTGCAGAGTGACTTTGAGTGCACTGATCACGTTCCCTCCTTGTAGGTTACTATCACAACAGTACAAAAGTGGCTGTGAAGACTCTGAAGCCTGGAACAATGTCTGTGCAAGCCTTCCTGGAGGAAGCCAACCTCATGAAAACACTTCAGCATGATAAGCTCGTTAGGCTTTATGCTGTAGTGACCAAAGAGGAGCCTATTTATATTATAACAGAATTCATGGCAAAAGGTGAGAAAAATATTGAATCTGCGTGCTGATTTGGGCTGAGGTAGAGTTAATTTTCTTCCCAGCGTCTGTATGGGGCTGTGTTTTGGATTTGTGCTGAACACAGTGATGATAATACAGAGATGTTTTTGTTATTGCTGAGCAGGGCTTGCACAGAGCCAAGGCCTCCTCTGCTTTTTGGGCTGCTTTTTGGGTGAGGAGGCTGGGGGTGCATGGGAGGGTGGGAGGAGACACAGCCGGGATAGGTGACCCCAAGTGATCAAAGGGATATTCTGGACCATGTGACATCATGTTCAGTATGTAAGCTGGGGGAAGAAGGAGGAAGGAGGCACATTTGGAGTGAACACCAGCCTGCCCATGGGAAGCCGTGAATTAATTCCTTGTTTTGCTTTGCTGGTGTGTGCAGCTTGTGCTTTTCCTTTCCCTGGTAATCTGTTTTGATCTCAGCCCACGAGTTCTCTGCCTCTTACCCTCCCGATTCTCGCCCTGATCCCACTAGTGGGGAGTGAGCAAGGGGCTGCCTGAGACCTGCTTGATGGCTGGAGTTAAACCACAACAATCTGCCAGCAATGTTTTAGTGAACTCTTCTGCTTCTCCTAGACTAGTTCCCTTTCTATTTAAAGAAAGGAGTGATAGTGTTATGTTTGAATATTCAGATATTAAGGGAAGGGTCTTCTTATCCTTAAGACGGGCTGAGGGTTTAATTTTGTGGTTCATTGCTGCATTTGTGAGATAAACCATTTTTGCAGTTTTCTTAAATGCAGCATTTTCAAGTGTTTCTGAATCAGAACCCCTAGAACAGCTCTGGTTCCTTTGGACTCCCTACCTAACTTGTATTTCTGGTATCATACTAAGGCAAATTAAACAAACCTTAGGAAATGCCTTATGTGGGCCTTGAATTGGTAAAGGTGTGTGTAATAAGATGAGTGAGGAATGGTCCTGCAAGGATGGCTGCACTACTAGAAAAGGACTTTATAGAGCATTACTACACAAAATACGCCAAGTTTCCTTCTCAGGTTATCTTGGGTGGTAGTTTTTCTTCTTTTGTTCTGTTTTCAAGCAATTTTGCTGGTAACCTCATGAACAAATGTTGAGTCACTTGGAAAGGATTGATGTATGTGATTCTCCTAGACAGTTTTCCTGATGATCCATAGAGTAGAGTGCTTATCAAACTCAACACCACTGAACTGAGGGGTGGTCTGATGGGATTTTTCTACAGCTAGGAGAATGGCAAAACTTGAATGTCTGACATTCTGAGTTGGGTGTTCCTGTAGTTAAATCATGTGAAGAGACTGTCCTACTGTAGTCAACTTGAAAATACATCAAAACACTTCACTGCATCAATTTTGTGATCCAGAAAATTGGGGAACTAATGTGACCTTTATTTTTGTAATAAGCTACACTGGCTTAATCTTTCTCTGTTTTAACAGGAAGTTTGCTGGATTTTCTGAAGAGTGAGGAAGGAGGTAAATTGTTGCTTCCAAAGCTAATCGACTTCTCTGCTCAGGTAAAATTTAAGAAATATGCTCAAAATTAGTGGGGATTATTCCTTTCGGAGTCTGAAACTTATACTGGGCCATTTTATCCTAAGGATTTTTGCATTTAAAAAAATGTAATTTACAAATCAATTTTGAGTAAATATGATTATTTGAAAGGAGGAAATAGATAAAAGAGGTTTCAAAGGGAATATGTGATTAGGCTTAACTCGTAGATACTGCTGGTGACCTGCTTAGATGGCAGCAGTACCCAGCTGCCTTCTTTTGTGAAAAGGTTGCTTTCAATCTGAGCAGCCACGAGTTGAAAGTGTAAGAACAAGTTTGTGAGTTTTCGCTTAGCAGGTTCCTTCAGTGTTGATAAATGTGTCTTTTTTTTTTTACTTCTTAAGTTAGGTTAACTGGTCAAACTCCTCTTAACCTCAGTGTTCTCAAATTCTTAGGTAAACTATTGTGAAATGATGTTTCAGGTAGTAGTACATGATTTATGAACCAAGATGATTGTTTCAAAATATACAAGTTATCTCTGCCTTACATGAAACCTGAAGAGAGAGACTCCAGAGTGATTTGTGTGTCAAAGTCTGAATCAAAGGTCACAGAGCCCAGTGTTTTCTCTTGGGCAGTTATCAGAATTAGGTGTCCAGGGAGGCATGTAACAAAAATAGAGTAATAATTCTGCTTTTGCTGGTTGTACTTCATGTTAGTAGTAGGTAATAATGGCATTTCTGGTAGATGGTTGCTAACCAATCTTTTAAAGGGTTTTTTTTCATGCATTAGAGTTTACAGATTGTTGTACCCTATTGCATTAACTTGTTATAGCTCATGAGGAAGGATAGGAAAACTTTAAAGGATGTAACAAAGCATTAGGGATTGATACCAAAAATGCACAATAAGAATATTATATGAATGTTTCATGTAATTATTGCTATACAAATAAATATAAGATTAGGTATTAGGAGTAGTTCTTTAGCAAGAGAATTGTCAAGCACTGGAACAGCCTTCCTAGTGAGGGGATCAATGCCCCAAACCTGTCATATTTTAAGAGTCATTTGGTCAATGCACTTAATATATGCTTTAACTTTCGGTTAAAGTGGCCTAAAGTGGTCAAGCAGTTGGACTAGAGGATCACTGGAGGTCCTTTCCAACTGGAACAGTTCTATTCTAAAGTATATTATATATCACATATTGTTATATAGATGTTCAATGTATCAAATATAGATTTTTATTTCACATAGATTCCATGGAAGAGCTATTTTTGCTGTAATTATTGGTTTTGTCTGGGTATAGGCTCTCTAAATTTTCTGAACTCTTTAGGTAATTTGTCCTTGAGGATTTATTTTTAGTGGGATAAAAGCTTTGTAGATGTGGAAAACCTGCTGGATCCCAGGTCATGGTCCGAAGAGATGAATAATAGTGGACAGAAAAGAAAATAAAAGGTAGCTTTGAAAATAGTGTGTAAAATTCAAGAGAAGAAAGGATATCTATGAGCAGTGGTATGAAAGGAGACGTGAGATGTGGAGAAAAAGGCACATGTGGTTTCACAGCAGACCTTTTATTGGAGTTAGGCATGATGTGTTCATTTAAAATTAATACTGTGCTTTTAGAAATTTAAGGCTTAAAAAGGATAATGAACTAGAGAGCAACTCTGTGTACAACTTGGGTAAATCACTTCAAGATAACAGGGTTTGGAGGTTGTCATTCACAAAGCTTTGAAGGTCAGATCGCTCCAGATGGACATCACTTGTCACCCTGATGTGACAGCAACCTCTCAGAGCCAGCTCTGCACTTAGCCCCACAGGCCAGGACCTTGTGCTGCACAGGGGATGTGAGAAGTCCCTCTCGTCATATGAGATACAGACCATCAACAGAAATTCCTGGGACTGGCTTGGAATGATCCTAAAGGGATGTTCAGGAATGCCTCTCTGAGGATTTCTGGCTGAGGCCCAAACAAAACTTTGGAACAGAGATATCAGGATTTTTCATATGGAAAGAATTTTTAGGGTTTTTGGGGACATTTGTAAAGAGCTTTTAATGCCACTGTGTGCTAACAGGGCTGTGTGGAATAGACTTGCAGGCTGCATGTCTGTGGTCCTGGACCAGAGATTTCCCTCTGACCATCACAGATGTTGCACTGATCTTCTCTGACAGTCTGAATGGTAACTGATGAGTCTTTAGGGCAAAAGATGGACAAAAATCTTTTCAGACCTCTGCTCAGGTAACCTGTGGATCACACTTTTCCAGAATGTAGGCTTGTGTATAAAGGAGAATGCAAAATGTGTGTGGTAATTTTGGTTTGACTCTGGTTTGTACAAATGGAACACTAATTTATTCTTACAGAAGTGGTGTTAACCTCTCTGCAGAGCTAAGGGGAAAGAAATTTGGAGAGATTGTGTTTCAGAAGAGGTTAAAAATAATATGGAAGGAAGCTTGTGGTGAAGTTCTTAAATAAGACCAGGCTTCTTTTTTTTTTTTCTTGGTGGACACATACTTGAGCTCTTCATTAGTCTCTGATCACACCATTCTAGCAGGGCAGTTTGCCAGGCTATCCCAGCTTCTCAGGAAGACCAGGCTTCTTAGAAATGGTAGCTGAGCATTAACCTGTTTTTGCCTTCACACATCTGTGATGTTACATGACACAGGAGGGACTGGGAATGGGAGAAAGGGAGAGGAGGATGTGGTCTCTGTGACTATTAGCTGGCTAAAGAGTATAGTACAGGTTGCTGTACAGGAAAACCGAGCTGAAGCACATTTTCCAAGAGCACTGTGGGTTGTTGTTTGCATTGCCAGGCTGTTTTTTAGTGCCCCACTCACTGAGTTCATTACGCCTTTGCCTTGAACAGTCTTGAAAAAAAAATGTGTTTGCAAGAGGTGAAACATTCTGACTTTGCAAAATGAGGACTTCTCCTCTAGATGAAATAAAACAACTTTTTAAAAGTAAGCATTTTTCAAGCAGGTGATCAAATACACTCCTGCTCTGCAATACTGACTTTGCTGTCTAGTCAGGTGGACACACCTGCTGATGGACATTTTTGGCAGAGATAGCTGTTAGTGGGTTATGCTTGCATCTGCTGCCTACTTTAACTTACGGTTGTAGATTCTGGAATTTGATGGGTTTCTTTCTGTACCAATGGTCACGATTTATGAAATTAAGTTTGTGGAAAAGATGGCAAGAAGGTGGTGCTAGGAAGGTGGTCCAGCTCAATTTCTAAAGCACTCTGCTCTCTGACAAGAACTGAAGGTATCTCTTGTGTTTTAATCAGTGCATGTGAATGGGCACTGGGGGAATTCAATGTTAGCTATGCCCTGGGAAGGACAATTTTATCCATTGGAGATGAATGTTAGAAGTGTCTGAAGTGAGAATTGATTTAAGGGAAACTGAGCTTTGCAAACATACCTTCAAGCACATACTATCTGCTTTAGTACAGAGCAGAGCTGTGGCATCTCCCAGAGGAGTCAGCACTAGCCTGGCTCCTTCAGCACTGAAGCAGCTGGAAAACTCATGTTTTTACCAGTTGGTTTCCATCATGCCCCAGAGGCAGTTTACCAGAGGAACCTCCAATTCTTTGTTTCACATTGAGTTCATAATTTTTCCTGTTGGATGAGATCTGCTGAAAACGTTCAACACGAATTCAGTGAACCTTTTGTGTGTGTAAACTCTTCCTGCTTCTTACGCAAATCCATTCTCTTCCATATAGGACACACATGCGTAGTGGCTGTGGTTAGGAAAATGATACCTGTTTTTACTAAACAAACTCATAGTATAACTTTTGAAAGAGTCCAAGCTTTGTCCTAAGAACAGTCTCTCATCTTTCCCATGCAATGCTGATACATTTGTTAATTCTTCTACAGCTTGACTGGCAACTTCCTTCTGCCTTCTAAGGCTGCGGTGCCATTGAAATAATAGTAAACTTAGAATAAAATTAATAGAGATTTTTGATGCAGTGTTTTAATCCCTCTCTACCCTCTTTTTTAAAGTCATAGTGGAAGTCATACCTAGATTACAATTAATTTTAAGTCGTATTTAGCATTGTGACATTTCCACTGTGTATTCCTTTTCAGGTTTCTTTGGTTTTTAATGATATGCTTTAATGTTTCAGTGCATGATTATATATATTACTTTTATAATAATTTTTTCCCTGTGAGTCTTTGACTAAATATCTGCTAGATTGGGGTGAGAGGAATATGATTTTGCAACCTTTCCTGACTTCATCTTTAGGATAAGCACTGCTGCAAACTGAAAATTATTACACTGATGTATCATTTGAAGATATGTGTCTTTTGCAACAGTTTTCAATGGCCAGATACAAAGGGTCTACACCCTCTTCATAGACAAATAGTCATGTGAAGATGAACTGTCTTTTTTGAAAACTCTGTGATCAAAAAGTCAATTTTATTTTATTATGTGTCTGGACATTATTGAAAGGTACGGTTGTTGAAACATTGATCCCAGGCCAAAGACAGCCCTGTCCAGATCAATAACACCTCCACTTCAAACCTTTCAAAGCTGCATAAGGCTTTATGTGAGGTTTCTTCCTAGGAACTGAGAGAATTACCAGATTTAAGGCAGCATGAAACTCAGGGCATACTCCGTTATTTCTTCTGCTTAAAATGCACCAACAGGATGCTTGTGTCCTCCGCTAAGTGTTTTGCACTCATTTCCAATCTGATTTTTGGGCTACTTTACCTGCTTTGCCAGGAGCATCCTACCGAGCTGTGGGCCCGAGCAGCCCACATGGGCACTAGGACCACTGTTCCACACCCAGTGTGACTTTTAGCTGAAGCTTTATGGTTACACAGGTTGGCTTATGGAGTGATGGATTTCTCCTGGAGGGCTTTTCTTTCATTCTTACCCTGGGTGCATAGTTCCTAGTGTGTAGAGATTTGTTTGGGTTGCTTTTAAAAGGATTTAATTTGGGTAGTTCTAAAAGTGTGTCAGTCGTTCATTAAAGGTGATGTGGAACTGCTCCTTCTTGGCAGTGACACTTGTGCAGTGTATGCAGAATTCTCTTTTAAAGGCCACAAAATGCATTCCTGAAGCCCAAATTAGCTTTCCCATCCTGCTTCTGAATAGAAGTTACATGTAGCTGAACAGTCTTGACAGGTACCAATGATCATTAAAAGAGAGGGGAAAAGGCTTTAATTTTCTTTTGTTCATATGAATTTCTCTAGCATTAACATTTCATTTGGCAGTGAAAACCCAACAATAATCATTAGAAGTTATCACGTGGGCTCTGGCACCCATTCCCTCAATCAAAAAATCTCAATTTTTTTCTTTCTTTTTTTCCCATAAACTAAGGTTTAACATGACCAGATGGATTCCAGTTTGCTCGCTGTGTTTCCCTCCTTTTCCCATTCAAAATTCCTTCCTGTTAATTTTTTCCTACTTTGGAATTTTCTGCATTTTTCAGTGACTCTAGCACAAATAAGAGGAAATAAAATTGTCTTTCCAGTGGCTTTTCTTGGTTGGACTTGGAAAATAAATATCACAATCATAAATGTTTCTTTTGTGAAGTGATTCTTCATTCCCTATCCAGCTGTTTACCCAAATGATAAATCTGTGCAGGGAAGAAGGAGGGAAGCTGATTCCTTTGTGGTTTTTGATGTATTTTTGGTGGCATTACCAGACCTGTCTGCATTTTGGGTGTGTCTGCCATGCTGGCCAGTCCAAACTCAGCATCTGTCTTACAGCAAAACCTTCCCTTTCATCTTTGCTTCCTCCCCAAACCCAAGTCATGGCATGGGGGGGAGAGAGAAGCAGAGCAGACTCTAAATTAAGTACTGCTCTTCTGTTGTGTCTTTAAGTCCCTAATAAGACTCTCTGTGGCAATTATTCACTAGTAGCTACTTCCTTCATTATTAAATGTTCTACTTATTTCTAGAAAATGTGAAATGCAGGTGTTGCTCATTCTCTTCATCAGGGTTTCTTCTTGGTTTGTTGTGAGAACCCCCCTGCATTGTACAAGGGCAATGTCACACTTCTCTGAAGAATACATCTGACTGTAAGAAGAGGTTTGCAGTGGAAGGAAGTGGGAGGGCAAGTGGCTCTATTTTTCCATTGCCTAAACCAAAAAAGAGGAACAAAGACCGTGTAGTTTTGTGTTGCAAGTGGTGGCAGTGTGTGCCTTGGCAGTACCCCTTGGGGATTTTTTAAAAACGAATAAGCAGAAGTGATGTTGATGTTCTCTTCAGATGTGGCCAGCTGCTCCTGCCTGCTTTGCTGCTGAGCTGAGAGGAGCACCCCTGGCGCTGAGGAGGGATCCGTGTGCTTGTCTGCTCCCAAGGTGGAGAGGAAAGGGCATGTCATGAAGGGACTGGCACTGCTGAAGGGCCCTCGCTGCTTTACTGCTGCTCCACTGGCAAATCTGAGGGCTTGGCCATTCCCCAAATCATGTCAGCCACCCACAGACATCCCAGAGAGGTACCTGTGGCACAGGTGGAGCCATGGCCCGTGACTGGGAATGTCCCTCACCAGTCTGACAAGAAAAGATAAAAACTGATGGCTCCCAAGCTCCTTTTCCTTTTTTCTTAGCTCCTCTTAAACCTTTGGACAGAATACAGTCTACACATCAGTTTTATTACTTTATGTTTAGAAACTATTTTTTCAGTTTCTTTTTTTTTTTTTTTTCCTGAAAAGGAAGATGTTTTTCTTCAGGGAAAAAAAAAAAAAAAAGTAGCCTGGGAAAAAAAATCATCCTCTCTGCATATTTTGAGGATATTAATCCTCTTTAATTTGGTTTGGAAATTAATTTGGGCTGCTAAAATGCAGATTATATTTACTTATGATACTGTCTGAGAGCTGGCTGTTGCCAAACACTCCTCATGTATGAAAAGGTACTTGTTGTTGTAGAAGAAAATAAAGTTGTTTCCCCTGTCTTAGTAATTGTTTCCTGATTCTGAGTAAATAAAAAGTTGTTGGGTTTATTTAACGTTCTCTGTACTGTTGCTTTATCAGTGCCTGCTTGATCAGAACACCTGTGTCCTAAGTGATTAATTCCTTCTATTTTCTTAGAAAATAAACTGGTTAATAATTTAGGAAAGAGGATATTTTAATAGAAATCTTAGGGACATTTTATTCAAAATTTTGTTTCAGGAAATGTCTTTCATACGTATCTAATCCTGCCAGCTGTTATTCACCCAAATAATTCTTTCAGAACTGCTACTGTAAGCAGAGTTTTGCAGGACTGGATCTGCACATAAGTTTTCCATGATAATCCCCCTTTCCTGGCTTCCATCTAAAAATTGTCAAAAAAAGGCATCAATAATGAATTAATGGATGTGACAGTGCTGATATCTTTGAAGAAAGAGGGGTCAGACCTGCTAATGGAGCTATATGGTATTCAAATACCAAAATAGTTGTTCTTTTGGTTACAGATTGCAGAAGGGATGGCGTACATAGAAAGGAAAAATTATATCCATCGAGATTTGAGAGCAGCGAATGTTCTGGTTTCAGACTTACTGATGTGCAAAATTGCTGATTTTGGACTAGCCAGAGTCATCGAAGACAATGAATACACAGCAAGGGAAGGTATGTATTTTTATTTTTGTCTTTAAAACTTCAGCCTCTGGGAGGCAGTGAGGCTGTATCTAACAGAAGTATGGTCACCAAGGATGGAAAATGCTGTAACAGCTTCCTAGAGGCAGCATTCTAATGCCAACAACCTCTAAAAGGAATTAAGGAAACCAATAACCTTTTTGTGCTGCCCAGGCTTTTTGACAAGTTCATTTTAAATAAAACTGAAAGAAAAAGACAACCGAGAGTACTTAACTGCACACAGTGTTTTCTACATTGAACAAAGTAATTGCACAGTCACAGCTTCCATCTCACAGAATTAAAGGCCAATAAACTGTGATCTTATATTCTCTTAACATCCTTAAGTGCCATATGGACCTCCTTTCACTTAGGGAAGGGAAGAAAGTGCAGCGAGTGTAGCTGCTGGTAACCAGAAAAGCTTTAGCAGAACTGGTTACCTTTGGAAGCTGTTTTAGAAGCTGCAGCATTAATTTGCATGTTCAGCAGCATTGTAGAGACACTGCAAGGCTGGGTCAAGTCCCTGTTCAGGACACAGATGGGAGGTAACAGGGTCAGGACTGGCAGGAGGAAAAACAGGCTGTGGAAGGTTTATGTCTGGGGTTTGCCATGAGTGCTTTGCTGATGCTGTCAAGGATCCTTTCAAGAAGGGCACTGTTGGTTGTAGCGAAACATTTTTATTTATGCTTCCATGCATAAGGGTAACTTTCCAGAGTGGTTTGTTGGCTGGCTTTCCCCTTCTCCTTTCAAAGACACCACCTGAGGTTTTCACACAGTCTGGATGGAAGCCGTGGCAGTGTAGGGTGAGAGGGGAAGAACTGAAGTATGAGGAAGAAAGAGAACAACACACTACAGTTGAGATTAAAGGAAGATGAGCTATTCAGCAGTCACTGAGTTATAGTAATTCAATAGATCAGAGGGAAGGGTCTGATTAAGCAGTTTTCAGAGGTACAGGCCCGTATCTGTGGGTTTTAGCTAGCTCTGGACATTGTATATTGATTAAATTAACTTTTCACATTATTAATTTTTTATGTCAAGGTTCTTTGATGTGTTTTCTGCTATCAGAAAAGTTTCCTAGCTCACCTGGTATTTTGTGCCAGAATGTTAGACCAGGCTAAAAAGGGCTTAAAGAGACTCTGCTTGTATTACTCCTCATTGTCAAAAGAATTAATACAGTATTCCCAACAAAGGCTGCCTGAATGTTTTTGCTTAGCTGAAAGGAGTTTGCTTTTATATGGCAATTTCTGGAATCTGTGAGTTAGATGTGAAAGACAGTAATTTAAGATACTGCTTTCTAAGGTATGTCTTGCTACTGCTTTTGTATCTATGGCTGAATGTGAGATGGATTAAAGTGACTGAGACTACTTTTTTTTTAGGTGCAAAATTCCCTATTAAATGGACAGCACCAGAGGCAATTAACTATGGATCCTTCACTATTAAATCTGATGTGTGGTCATTTGGGATTCTCCTGTATGAAATTGTTACATATGGAAAGATCCCTTATCCAGGTATGGGCCTGTGGTTTCACTCTCTATTTATACTTTGGTGCTAAAAAGCAAAGAAAATATTCAGGGAAAGAGCTAGCATCTGACAGTGGTGACACCAGTGATTGGGAAAATGTCTTACAGGTAATCTTACTGCTTTGAAAACTTAGTCACTGTATGTGTAAGGCACATGCCTCTCCAGGGTTGATTTTAGCAAACAGACTCACGGCACCATGGATGTATAGGTATTTGTATATATTCTAAAGGTGCTGCAACTGCAGCAAATGCAGACCCTGCATTTGATTATTATTTGACATTATGACATCCCTGCTTTGTGGACAGAAAGATCCATGGTGAGGATGCAGTGCTGCAAGTTCTGACAGTAAGCTGCTGAGGATTTTGATGACATAATATGTGAAGATACTAAGAAAGCATGTTTTCACAAGCAAATAGGCTGTAATAATTTGTCAGTGCTAGCTAGTCTAAACAAATATGAAAGCAGATCCTAAAGCGGTGTTGTTGTGTGTTGATGTGTTGTTACATCTCAGGCATAGATGGTTCGTTCTGGGCAACAGGCTGCATTCATTTTGTTGCCTTTATCTGGTCTTAAAATTAAAACCAAAACACCATTTATGGGGAAAAGGAGTTTTTACCTCGGTATTTATTTAAGGATCCCTGGGTGCAGTACTTCATCCAGGTGAAATGTCCCAAAATGCACACACTGCCCCCCACACACTGAAATACCCACAATTATAGACCTTGCAAATTAACATATCTATCAAAGATTCCCCAGTGAGAGGCTCGAGTGAACCCCCTGTTCTGAGGAACCTTCCCCCTGGATGGGCCTATCTTAGTTTACAGAAATATGTTCTGGAGAGGACCTTGGTGTCTGGGACTTCCAGACTGTTTGGTCTCCTGGTTTATCGGTACAGTGAGTCTCAGCTCAGTTATCAGACTTGGAAAGTTACAAGAATGTCGGCTAAGAGCACTAAGAATACATAAAACTGTATTAAAGGGTATATTACAGGAGTATGAAAGAAAAAGCAAAAAATCATCCTGGCATCAATTCAAGCTTTAAACTTAGAGAGGTTATGGGAAATTGCCCTAAATTCCCTTCTCTTGTGGGCAAATGGAGAAAGTACAGCCATGTTCACCTGTGCTGTATATCTCACAGGCAGAGTAACTTCTAAGAACCTTGGGGTCCTGACAGGAAAGGGAGAGCAGATTATTTCCTCCAAGCAAAGCTTTCCCAGTGCTTCCAATGCAGTCGCTCTTGCTGTTTAAACAGTGAAAACATTTTCACCACTTCCTGAGCAGCTGGAATTCTGCATCCTGAACTGCCAGAGATGGTCAAGAGGCAGACCCAGGTCCCTGAAATGACAGTAGGCTGAAGACCTCTGGGCACAGGGAGATGGGAAATCCTGCGAGACTCAGGCAGTGGGAAAGGGGCGATGGCAGCCAACTTGACACTGTTGTGGAAGAACTTAGTGACTTTCCATGCAAGAGGTAGAGCCAAACCAGACATTCTCATGGCACAGTTCTAGGCCAGGAAAACACTTAAGCTCAAGATTAGCCCCCTTAAACTTCAAGAGGTGATAGGGCTGCTTGCACAGTGAGGTGCTCTGGGTCAGTTTGTAGGTGAGGGCTGTGAAATATTTGACAGCACAGCAGGTCCTCCCAAAGCTCTTCTTAAACAGGGCTCAGGTTCCAAGGAAGGATCAGGCAGGAGCTGTGTGCAGCTGAGTAATGCAGGGCTCTTCCCACAGTCAAAATACCTTCTTTCCCCATTAGCACTTGTCTGTGTGTACAGACAGTTGCCTGCACTGAGCTGGGCTCACAAAATTATTTCTGAGGAACTTATGTTTAGAATATTGTTCCTCTCCTAACAAACCTACAAGCTCACCTGGAAACCAGCACTACAAAAATACAAAACTCAATCCACTACTTGATTCTGCAGCTAAGTCTGCTCTCTCTTTACCTTCATAAGCCATATCATGGTTTTATTTTAAGAACAAAGTCAATCTGTACAGCAGACGTGGTACTGCTACACTGCTGTGGGAAAATCTCTCTTCTTGGGGAAGTCTGGCCAATATTTTTTTTTAAATGTGGGAGGATTTTTATGAGCACCATGAATACTCTGTGCACTGTGGATTCATTTGTCAACCAGCAGTTACAAACGGAAGGCTCTTGACTGCATATTGGAAGATTTTAATAGTTTGCAGGTATTGCTTGCATTAAAGTGGAAGATATATATATATATATATATATATCTATTTTAAATAGAAGTATAAATTGAAATAGGCTGTTAGACTGAACGTTGATTCTGAGAATCAGAATCACAGCAAAATGCATGGGTGACCAATCTACTTTACATGAAGAGATGTGACACATTTGGGCAAATTACCTCAGCATGGCAATAGTGACCTGGTGATAGGTTGTTACCAGCAGCCACTGGAGAGAAACAGTAAATTGATTTTTCAGTTCTAATGGGAATGCTTAAAAATATTATTTTCAATTATTAACCAGCTCTAGCAACCAGAGTATTCAGCATATAGCTGCATATGAAACAGTTTGAGTTGAAACTGGCAAGTAGCTCTAACCTGTAGGTAACTTCATAGGAAGCATTCCTTGCCAAGAATCTCAGAGCTTTTGTGATCTTTGTTCTTAAATTCCCGCAGCTGTTTCTCTTCCTGAGAAACTCAAAGCCATTAGTGGAACTACAATTTCAGGAACTACTTCTGAAATATGAAGCAAGTATCTGATTCTCTGGGCACATAAGTTGAAATTACTGTTGAAACCTAATTTCTGGGTGATTATATAGTATGTCAGTAGTGGCAACATCCATACATGCATTCCAGTTATGTCTGCTGTTCTTCACAAGGTATGACCCTTTCTGTACAGTGGGATTCTTCCTCCATACCACTGTGTTCACATCATTTCCCAGGCTCTGACACAAAGAAATGTGTCTTTCTGAAACCTGATAGGTGCCACGGCATAAATTAACAGACACATACCAAAACCTTAGCTTTCAAGAGGGTGTAAGTGTAATAAATATGTATGTGGGATATATTTCTTTTACTGATTAGGATATAGATATGGTAAGACAAGTAATTCTTTAGCTACAAAAAGAAAAAATGGAAATAATTTTTAAAAGGTAAAGTTAGGCAAGTAGCTATTTTGAGAATGCTGCTTGGACTTTTTGTTTTAAATAAAACCCCAAGCACATGGAAGTATGTACATGACTTATTTACTATGGGATACTGGTAAAAGTATTTTCAATTTTTGCTTCTGAACTCAAATGGTTATTAAACAGATAGTTTTCCTGCAGGGTAGCTGAAACACAGGCTTTGTCCTTAGCATTCAGAATGTATCAATCGGTCCTGCAGACAACAGATCTAAGCACAATCCTATAAAGTACTTTACAAAAAATCATTCCCATTCCACACAAAAGCCCAGTAGTAGCAGTTTTCACATAGCAGCACAGTTAACTAAGATTTTGTATGGTAGGAATAACTGTTTTACTGCATATATTATATACAATCCATTTCTTTAAGCTCAAGCAGTCAGATCACTGTTCTCTATAAAATGATTTATTGACTTTCTTCCCGTGTTTAATTTGTCTCTATATAGCAGTAATTCCTTACTCTGTGACAACATGCCCTTCTAGTACTTCAAAATACTTCTTTTCTGCACATGGGCAGTATTAGGTCAGGAAAACTTCCCTTCTCCTTCCAAAGAGGAACTAAAAATACAAAAGATGTGCCCAAAGTAAGCACTTTGATCCAGACTCAGATTACATGGCTGAGGGTATTTTTGGAAAGCTTAGAGCCAACAGGCTTGGGCTGAAGTCAGATATGTGAACTATGGTCATCTTGAATAATCCAAGTAGTTACACTGGATAAAATTGTCATTGGGTTGTAATTCAAATGTGTCCTTACCTGCCAAGTGGCTTAAATCACAGCCCTAGCAGTCAGATGATACATCCAGGAGTCTGCACAGCCTGCAGAGACAGAGCTCCACAGTCACCAGGGGTTCAGGGGAACACCACATCTGCATCTCCACTGCTGACCTTGCTCAGAGCAGGACCCATCCTGCCTGCTCTCCCTGCACCTCTGGGGAGCTGGTGTGTGCAGGAGATGATCCCAAAGGGACCTCACCAGAGGCTGAATGGCCTGAGAAAACCACGAGGAGCTGTAGTCTTCGGTAGAACTGCACCACAGGGAGCATTTAGCCTGAGGAGTGGCCAGTGGCTGTGGGGTCTGTGGGGTCTGGGATTCCCTTCTCGGAAGGGAAAGCCCTCTCTGGGGAACACAAATCTCTGGTGCTTCCTGCATGCCCAGCCATCAGAACAAACATCAGTCACTGAGCACAGAGAAGAGTCTGTGTCCAGAGAAGGTAATGCAACCACTGGGTTGATTAGATTTGCAGAGGAAGGGACAAGCCCAAAGGCAGGTTTCTGGGTAGGAAGTGGAGAGCCTAAAATAGCAAAGACTGGCCCTGGTGTAGCTGACCTTCTGAGAGTAGGTGTTGAAATTATTCTGTGAACCAGTTTCTCGAGGGTTTGATGAAGGGGGGAGGGGTGACAGGAAATTATAAAAGGGGGGAGGAGGATGGAGTCCAGGGCAGGACTCTTCCATCTGACACAAGCTGGCACGTGAGACTCAGGATGCACTGCTGGTACTTACAGTTCTTATCCTCTGAAAGAAAACCAAAACAGGGAAAAAAAGCGAAGCTCAGCACAGCTGGCAAGATGGTTTTGCATGGTAGGAATAGGGCAAGAGGGGAAATTGCCTATTACAATTAATGGTTTCATAAGCGACTGTCCAGGATTTTGCAATTAGCAGCACTTACACAAAAGCTGATGTAGAAGAAAGCCTGAAATTTTTGGGCGGGGTGACTGGCAGCGTGACCAAACAGGGAGGCTGCTCTCCATCTCAGGGTGGATGGAGCTCCAGCAAGCAGAGCAGTAGCTCTGCAGCTAGAGACAAAGGCTAGTGCCAGGGTGGACATTTGCTGGGAATCTCAACATCACAGGAAGCAGAATAAATGGGGGCAGGATTGGTCAGAAGAACAGAACAGAGATGGTTCTGGAAAAGAGAATTGTGATTTTTCCCACAATCCTGTTAGACTTGGCACTAAAGAGGTTGGGATGCTCACCTGCAGAAATGGAAATGTTTCCACCAGGATTTTCAGAGCAAGTCCCTCATTGCTGGTGCACATCTTGACCTTGGTTATTGAACTCATGCTAGGAGCTACCATTAATAAGTAACAAGGGTCTTGTACTAGTGGGTGAAGATCTTTAGAGTGAATTAAAAAAAAAGAGAAAAAAAATAATTTGTCTAGGAACAGAGATAATTTCATCAAATCTTTTTGTTGTTGTTGTTTCTGTTGAAGGCATGAGCAATTCAGATGTGATGGTTGCTCTTCAGCGTGGGTACCGAATGCCACGCATGGAAACCTGCCCAGCTGAGCTTTATGATATCATGAAAACATGCTGGAAAGACAAAGCAGAAGAAAGGCCAACATTTGATTATCTACAGAGTGTGCTTGATGACTTCTACACAGCAACAGAAGGGCAATATCAACAACAGCCATAGGACAAAGAACACTTTCTCTATTGCCATAGATCATTGGCACAGACTAGGACAGACTGCTCAAACCAGTCTCTTCATGAATTCAGATGTCTTAACCGAGTGTGGAAGCTGAAATGCTGAAGGAAAGAATAATTCTGCAGAGAAATAATAATGTTTTTGTTTGGTTAAAACAGTTCCTCTAAAGCTTCAAGTTCTCCTTAAAGGCTCTGTGTTTTGCATCTGTAGAAACACCCCAAAGCCAACAGGCTTTTTGGGGTGGGGAGGGAGAAGGAAGGAAAGCAATCTGGTAGAGCTTGACAAGGCCTTAGGACCTGTCTTGCAATGTTACAAGGAGACCTTGATAAAAGGGTTAAAAGGATGCATGAACAGCTGTTTTCAAAAGAAAAAGTCACAAAGGAGAACTTACAGATTTTTAAGACATGGTGACGTTCTTAAATCATCTTTTTTGAAATACAGCATAATGCAAAAATTATTTTTATATCCTTGTTATTTCTCATTAGTATCAGGCATACTGTCCCCTCTTGTAAGACTTTCTAAACAGTGTCAAGGTTTCCTTTGAGGTAGAGTTATGTATGTAATTCTTTACACTGAAAAAAGTTCTGTTTTACTGCTGTAAAACCCTAGATTTAAAATCATTTTCAAAGCATTGCAAAGCCATCACAGATGCAGAAGTGCAAGATGGACACACATGACTGCAGATGTGGCAGCACACCTCACTCTGTGTTCAAGCTTCAGCTTCCCACAAGGCCAAAGTCATCAGCTGAAGTCCATGGAAAAGCACAGGATTCTGAAGGACGTTAATACTTTCATTGCAGTCACTGAAACTGTTACCAGTGAAAATATTTTAATCTTCATTTTTAATTCTCTGTGGTTATTAAAGAATATTCCTTATGTTTTTGCTGCTTTAATCAACTAACCTCAAATCTGTTTTAAAGCTAAAACTAGCTCTAGCACTATCAAAAAAAATCTGTGGAAACATGCAATAGGATATCAAGTTACATTGCAGTGACACTGTAGTTTGTTGGGCAGTCTTACAAATCTAATTCTTAAAGTGAATGCAATTTGCTAAGCTCTTTAGATTGAATTGTTCTATCAAGTTATTTACCCAAACAGATGAGCTCGTGCAATTGCAATGTAACCACAGCACAGATTTCTTTTTCAAAGTAATCAGAGACAAATGAAACCCAGTACACATCTTTGCCATCCTTCAGCCCAATTATTTAGGCAAATGATACTTTGCAGAAGCTTAAAACCTTTCTGATGAAGCTTCAGTGTGCCTGCAGTTGAAGTTCAGCAGCAGAAGTATTCATGGCTTTTCTTTTCCAGTGGCTTCCCTTCAGTCAAACTGTGCAGTTTAAACAGACTATCAGTTAAATATGTAAATAGTTTCTATTGTATGGTGATTTTTAATTTTAATAAACACTTAATCTGAAGCAAGTTGTATGTTAGTAATTTGAGATAAAACAAATGGCTGATGTTCTATCCAGTGATAGCTCATGTGGAACAGGGGAATCTGATAATCACCACTACCAAGACTAATGGATTCTGCTTTCCTTCCACCCAGTCACCTTTGAGAAACTGAAAAGGACCAAACCAACCATTTTTGCATCCTTCTTGTGGTTTCTTATTGTCCTGGAGGTCATGAAGAGAAAAAGCAGCCCTCAGCTGTCCTTGAAAACAGCTTCTCAAAAGCCTTTAATGTAATAGCTGCACTGTCCTTTAGCAACTCTTGGGAAAACATCAACAGTTCAGTACTGGCCAGTACTTCACTACAGGCTTCATTTTATTTTAAAACTGGAGGGGGGAAAAAAAAAAAAAGAAGGGGAAAAAAAAAAGCTTAAGATAATGTAACTTTGTCTTTTAAAACATTTCCTGTAGCCAACCAAAGAGCTCTGGGAAGTAAGAGGGAACATAGAAAGAACAATCGCTCAGGGAATAGGAGGTTATAGTTAGTGTTACATAAAGTTGCTAGACAGGCTGCCAAGGTGTAGTACTAGGTAGTTTGAAATGGTATTATGGAAACTTTCCAGTATTAGCCTGTTCTGATGATTTTAAAACTTCTGTTTGAATTGCTTTTCCTAAAGCAATTTGTACATAACAGCTTTATTATTCAAGGGATCAACACTCAGTGTCTCATATAACTACACCAAAATATTTTTTAATAGCTGGAATAGTTTATGTGGGAGTAGAAAAATATTTTAGAAATTCCACCTTGCAGGGATTATAGGCCTTCAGAACTACTAAAGCCAGATAACTCTGTATTTAACAGAAACAGTTCAAAACACGAGAAAAGCAGTGGCTGAAGAGCAACAGCCTTGTTAAACAGATGTCAGAGTGATAACTGATCACAGACCAACCCGAAACTCTTAACGACCTGGCAAGAGCAGTCCCAGCAGAGAAGGGCTGTGCTCATGTCACACGGGAAGGCTGCACCACCTACTGTCTCCCCAGGGAGGGTGAGGCTCTTGCTTTAAACTCGGTCCTCTTCCATGAGAAACACCTTTACAGGGACTGATCAATCCAATTTACTTACAGATTCCCCAGCAAGCCTCCAGCAATTACAGGCATTGTACTTTCACAGTAGTTAAAAAACCTCTCACCTTCACTGACTGAAAGGGCTCTAAAGAAAACTATTTCGAATTTTAATTATGCTCCAGTCTTCCATCCTTAAGCTACTAGGTAAAAACTAAGTAATATAATCAAGGATATGACTCTTTCAATTCAAGATCATCCTGTATCAACGACTATCATTATTTGGGCTCTAATTTTATGATCTTTCCTTATCTTGGTTTCACTGATTTATAAAATGAAGCATCAGAGCTGAATTTAGCAATGGAAAATTTTATTAAATAGATTTTTCAAAGTTTAATGCATATTCCAAGTGGAAATTCAAATTATATTAAAACAAATTTCTTTACAAAGCCAAGTTAGCTGAAAAGTAGCAAGGAGTCAGATAAAATTTCATTTCATTGCCTTCTTTAGCAGTTTGCTTAGTTTGGTCCCAAGAAGGGAATCTCCAGGTCAGAACCGGAATATTAACTGAAGAACCATGCTATTTTAAATACTCGGGATTAAGTTCACAAGCCATCTGATTTCTAGGAATCAGCAATGAAATAATTTAAAAACATAATGAACAGTAGATAAGGGACATCCCACTTTGCATGAACCACACATTTACCAGTAGAGAACACCATGATAGCAGTTATAGTTTTATAGAATTAAAAAATATATATTTCTCAAATCACATCCCTGTATCAACAGTGAAAGCACATGTCTACACCTAAACTTTTATAGCTCGAAATTCAACCCTGATTCAGTTGAAAAAGTTCTGTATTAAACATTTTTCTGTCAGTCAACACGACCGTGAAGATGGCATCTAAGAGTGAGAAAGAGTTACCAACAGTTTAAGACTGAAAAAGAAGCCCAGTAATTGCACACCTTGATTTATCAAATATTATTCTTTTGCTTTATGAGGCACCACTACTTGTTTTCTTGAATAGGGTGAAGCCTCTTCATGCTTCCCCCAGCCTTTACCAAGAGGTGTGCTAGCAGTGGATGCTACTGAGGATTTCAGGTTAGCCAGCAAACCTCTCCTGGGTTTCAGCTGTTTTGACTCCTCTACAAAGAAATGCTTTTTCCGTTCTTCAAGCTCTTTTTGCAGGGAAGACACTGTTTCTTCAAGCTCAAGAACACGTTTAGCCCAGCTCTGAAGACTATCCATTTCTTGATCCTGTGAGGATAAGGCTGTGTTAAGTATGTGGGCACTGCATGGTCTCTCTCGTGCACTTAATTTTCTGGTTCACATTATTTTACTAAACCCATAAACACCCTTGTTATTACTATATCATTTGGCTATTCAGTACCCATTTCCTCTAAATCACATATAAGTAATTAAAAACCCAGCAAACTACAGGGCCATAAAATCCAGTTAGAGACCAAGTCTGACTAAGAGGCTGATGCTAAAATGCTTAGCCACACAATGCAAAGAATTGATGTTGTTCTAGGAACCAAATAAAGGTGGCTTTCCTGTCTTGCAATTTCTGAAAGTAAAACTGGTCAAATCAAAACTCTTATGTCATAAATCTGCAAACCAGGACTATATAAATGCTTTGAGTAGGCAAAATACGGAGTGTTAAATACACTCTCTAATCTCTGTGGTTAACAAAATCATCTTCCTAATAAGAATGGATAGGAAGGTAACTTCCAATTAAGAAGTTCAAGACAAATAATTTTCAGTCTCAGATTTATACTAAAAAGTATGCAGAAAGTAATCTAATGTTCAAAGAAAGTTACTATACCTGCCTTAAGCTTCATTTGCAGATTACAGGTGAGGCATAGATTCAAAGTGCCAAGACTTCAAAAGTTTCACCTTTTTTTTTTAGGAATCTAGTTGATGACTGAGGTCAGATGCTGTAAACTTTAGGAAGTCATTGCTTTTGAAGGAAATATGTCTATTTCTGTATTAACCAGTTCACCTGCCCATATCTTTCATCCAGTTTGACCACCTCTGGCAGGACTGTCAGTACAGCTTTAAAGCCGTAGATCCTTGGGCCTTGTTGCAGTAACATTTGTGCATCAACACCTTGCTTGCCTCAGCAACATGCCTCATGACAAGTTCTAAGTAGTATTTTCTTTGCTTGACAATAATTTATGACATCTTTAGATTAGCAGGCTTTGTCAGCACAGTTACCCTATTGACAGTCTATCACTTAAGTTGAAAAACGAGTTTTGCCTTACAAGATTCAAAGTCAAGTAGTGAAACACAAGGGCTCTGAGCTCATAATCCAGGAAGTTAGACACAGAAAAAATGCTGACATCAAAACAAATTGCTAATTTAAACAGTGTTTTTACATGTAAAAAGATGCAGAAGCGTCGGGTACAACTATAGACAGAAGCCATATTAAAGTTGCTTTTAAATCATCGACAAACCTTGAGCATGATTGTGTGCTTTAGTTGACTGTTTTCTTCTGCCATTTTTCTGTAGCCTTCATTAGCTTCTAGCAGGGTTTCATTTAGTTTCTGTATTTTAAGCTTCAGAGATTTTATGAGCTGAAAATAAAGCCCATACACACAGATGTTTAAAATGGCATGTTTTACATTCATTTGGTCTATGACTAGAACAGTGCAAACTGCAAGATCAAAACAAGCAAGTCAGCTTCCCTCAGCCTCCTGTGTCCCAGGTCATCAATTCAGGTGATAAAATACAGCTGGAGCATTCAAATTGAAGCTGTTATGATTTACAGACCTGTCAATCAACAAACAGCAGCACAGACTGAGCTACATCTGGAACAGCCTGCTCCATTTCAGTGAGAGTAATTGAAAGAACACTTTTGTCTCATTAACACTATTCATATAAATAATTGGAGCACAGTTACAACAGAAGACCTCACCTTTCTGATGGGAATATTAATGGATTAAGCCCCAAGAAGCAAAAGAAGCTCTGAAGCAGAAAAATTGATGTTATCATTAATTTTCTTCTACAAAGTTGATAAAAAACCTCACAAAAACGTTTGCCCATGGTTTAATGGCTGAATGTGAAGAAAAAGTGGTGAATTACTTGTCACACATGCACTGATCTTTGAGGCAAAGCAGCAGAAAGGCACTGATGGAACCAGCTAGTTTAAAACCTTTTCACTTCAGTTATTGCCAAGTATCAATCTCATCATTCTAACAATTTCTAGACACACAAAACAATCAGTAACAATATCCATAGCAAGCATAAAAGCCAAACTTTCAACAAAATTTGAAAGTGACATAGGAAAATTATGTAAAGCCCTCAAAAACAGGAGTGGGAAACAAATGTTAGAGCCATAACATGAGATATTAAATTGTTAAGGAAAAACAAGTTACTTTTGGAGTATTCTTTCTCAATAGAAAGGTATTTAAGTTCACTTTCCATTTACATGGTTTATTAGAGCCAGCTGCAACTATTTCTCCAATCCCTACTCTTATTTGATATTAGAGAAAGAAGCAAGACTTGTCTCTTCCCTTCTCCTCATCGTCTTTAAACATGGGAAACTAACTGTAGCCTTACAAGAAGATCACACAAGGAATAGAATAAAAATGCATATTTAAAAATTAATGTTTTCCATAACACAGCCTGAAGCTCGTAATTCCCACCTCTATATGCTATTCAGAACACAGGGAACTTGTTTGAAGAACAGAGACATTTGCCCTTAGTTAAGTTTAGGGTGATAGTGGAGTTCAGTACTTCCAGAAAGGACTGGTTTAAAGCACTACTTTAATTTTAGATCTAAACTATTACCAGATTCTGTAACTGTTCCCCTGTGCAGGAGCAGGCAGCATTTCAGGAAGGAAAGCACTGAGATCATGGCAGCAATGTTTACAATAAATTCCAGCATAAGGCTAAACATACTTCCTTACTTCCAACCTGCACCACATTCACTCATGTGAATTCATTCACCACATTCACCATGACTCATTACAGCAGCAGATGGCTTTACAGACTAGAATGATGCCAGAACAGTCTCTGGCAAAAGTCATCCACAATTGAGCAAGGGCTTTTTTTTGATGAACTCAATGCCCATTTGCAGAAATCTTCATGCTTTTGTCTACCATGCAGATCTTTAAGCCTTGTACCATGAAAAGAGTTTACAGTCATTATTCCCAGATTTGTTAAATACAAAGCAAGAGCTACCTCTTCCTTCTCTTCACATTGTTTCTGCAATCCTTCATTTGCTCTCTTCATCGTCTTGTCCATAAGATCTATAGACAAAAGAAAAGTTTGCTTGTTTATATACATTCCCAGAAGTAAATTAAACTTTGAATACCCAGGTTATATTCCTACCTCTTTCCATGTTATTTTCAGTAGTCAGAATATCTGAGTTCAGGTTTCCCAGTGCCAACAGCCTCCCTGACTGTTCATCAAGTTGCCTTTCCAATTGCAGTATTGTCCTCTCTCTATCCTGAAAAAAAAATAAGAGCACATGGTAGAATTTGCCTGCATTTCTGCTTGATCTGATGCATTACTGCACATCCTTCAATTACACCACACACATACATGCAATTTTTAATTATTTCACAGGTTATGGTTAGGAAATCACAGTAAGGGGTAACATTCAGGTCACAAGACCTTCTAGAAGGAAGTTTCTTTACACAGGAGTCAACTCTTCCAGTCTGAGGATTTCCAAACTATTAAAAGTAACCCTATGGCAGAAAGAAAACTTTAGTGTGTCTGTGATAAATACTATTGCCAGTTAGCTTGCTAAATAAGGAAGAACATACTTCACATAGAGTTACATTTTCATCTCAAACTCTTTTCCAGTATCTGTCAGATCGTTGGGGTGGTATTTCAGAGTGAGAAATCAAACAAGTGGCACCATCAAGAAAAGTTATTCATCTAATTCTGGTTGTTTGAAGCTGCCCACTCATTCATGCACTGTGCTCTCCTTTGTCAATGAACACTTTTACATCTCAGGGATTTCATTAGTTTCTTTTCTGACTTGCTACCAAAAGCATCTTGCTCTGAGTCTTCCCTTGTGCAGCTTCTTGGCCAGTATAACAGCACTATTAAAACTCCTTTCCTCCACCTTAACATGGTATATAGCTAGGATTTAACTGAACACAAAACCAGACTCTAAGTGGGGAAAAGAGAAAAGTGTAAAGGAGCTGGAAAAACACAGGCCATTACATAATCTGGTGCTGCTTCTCAGCAGCCAACATTTATATACCACAATCTACAAGAGAAACCCACTTCTCTCATGTCTTAAAAGGAACCTGCCTATCCATGGAGTGTGATGTCTTATCAGTTCCAGAGCAGGAGAGTGGTGAGAAAGCTCCTCTGGTGGACACCACAGTTGTTCTCTTCTTCCACTACAAACCTTCTGAAAACAACAAGACCCACAGGTCTCATCTGTTGCCTGGATGCACTTAAGCATCTCTGCAGAGGTTAGAAAACTGAGTTGCTCAGAGTTAACGTGGCTGAGTTGCAAAAGGAGTAGTAACATATTAATGCCAGCTCTGAGCAGTTCTATGTTTAAGAACATTCAGATTCCGTTCTCTCCTACATAAAGTTTGATTTCTCATCAGTTTCTTATCTCACAATCCTCCCACCACCTCCAGACCAGAGATCAGTTATAATTAAAGTAGCTATCCCTGTAACAAATTCCCCATCACCCTTTCAGAGTAGCATTTTACTCTACATCCTATGATCCCAAAGATCTCCAGAAAGCCAGACTCCTCATTCCTCTGGGTTGCACTACAAAGATAAAGATGACTTGGATTTAAATGAACTGTGCCCTCAAAGACTATGAGGTTTAGGTATGCACTACAGGCACTGCCAGAGAGAAGACATCCATATGCTTATGGTTAGCACCAAACACAGAACAGCAAGGCTGAACTGTTAGTTATTTCCCTTGTTTGGTGTCACATTCAAAATCCCAGAGTAAATCTGTCAAGGAAAAGCAAAATTTACAGTTAAAAGGCTAGAACATATCTTTAGTGCCAGTCAAGTCATACCTCAACTTTCTCTTGTTCAGCTAGAAATTCTTCTATGGGAACATAATGGTCTTCAATTTGCTCCATTGCACACATATATGCATGTTTCTTTATGGCCTCTTTATACATTTCAAATTTGCTCTCGAGTTTTTCTTCATAACTGTCTTTCATATCTTCCAAGCGGTTGCTGAAGGGAATGTGTCAGTTATAAATTATGTATTTGCATTCCAGCTATTACATTTGGCTGCATGTATTCAACAGCCAAAGTTATTTGTCTAATCAGAAATAGTGAAATGAAGAGACAGAAGTACTTTTTTCCTTTTAACCTCAACGATCCTACAGACTTGCACCAAAGTGTAACTTCTACTTGGCATACACCAAAAAAATTCTATAGAAGAATACATGCTTACATCTATCAAACAAAAAATTTGTAAGAAAATCCAACATATAGCAATAGAAGTGACCACACCCATTTAGATATTATATTTGAAGCATATATCCTGGGAGCATCTTTCACTTTGGGTTTTGGTTGGTTTTTCTTTTTTACCATGTAAAATAAATGCCAAATTCATTTTCATAGAATCATAAAATGGCCTGGGTTGGGAGGGACCTTAAAGATAATCTAATTCTAACCTCCCTGTCATGGGCAGGGACATTTTTCACTAGACCTTTCCAACACATCCTTTAAACACTTCCAGGGATGAGGCATCCACAACTTCTCTGGGCAACCTGTTCCAGTGCCTCATCACACTCACAGTAAAAAATTCTCATAACATCCAATCTTAACCTCAGTTTGAATCCACTCCCCCTTGTCCTGTCATCACATACTCTTGTGAGAAGTCCCTCCCCATGTATTATTTCAATAGATTACACATTACTCCTGCCACAATGTAGAAACATGTCCCATCAGTGATGCAGAACATCACCTCAACAGAGAAAAAGCATCAATGGTATTTCGTGTGTTTGTCCAAAGGCAACCAAACAATTTTAAAACCAGGGCAGGTCTTAAACCAGTATGCTCAGCTGGCAACTTGGTGTTAATTTTTGTTAACAATTCAAACAGCAGGAAACTGATTTAAAAAACAGTTAACAGGAAGTGAACTCAGCCTGAGGAGTCTGGACATACTTGAAAAAAAAATTCCCAGATTAACATCAGTGCAGGGAGCCACAGCAATTTATAAGATAGTAAAGTAACAATTGTTCATCAGCCATGCAAAGGGGAGCTCAAAAGAGATATGATTCAAACTACCTTAAGCACATGCATGCAGACTAACATGACAGAGTGTACATTTTAGAAGAATCATAAGTCTCACTGAAGTAACTGTAACAATCTTCCACATCTGCTAAGTAGTAATAACAAGCCAGGACAAGTTCCAGTAATTACAAATTAAACAGAGGAAAGTCCAACAGAAAGCAGCATTACTTTTTCATTGTAAATGGGAAGAGGCTGATCTGAACAAGTTTAATACTCTTTCTTTCCTTCACAGATTTTGAAACTGTCCAGCCCTCACTTTTCTAAATAATGTGAGTAGGTATGACCTGAATATACACATATAAGTATATTCATACATATGTATGCATTTGTACATGTGCAATCCTTTCAGTCCCAAAGCAGACTGCAATATGACTTGCCTCCAGGCTTCCTCTGTTTCCAACAGCTGTCGAAACATTGCTTCTGCCATCTCTTTACGTATCTTCACCTCCAGAAGGAGCTTACTTTGCCTTTCTGCAACTAACTTCTCCTTTAAGTTCTCTGCAGCTTTCAAGAGGTCCTAAATTTAACATATTTCAGTTCAACAACCAAGATTGAAACACATATTGACATGCATCTCAAACAGAATATTCATACAGGCAGCCATCCACAGAGGGTAGTTTTACAAGCCTATGTTTTTTGGGGGTCTGCACCAAAGGTTAAATATTTTCAAACAAGAATTTCTACTACAAATACACCTTATGTCTATCTTGATGGCTTCCACTATCAAAAAGTTGACTACTGTTTTGGCATTTAAATATTAGTTTGTATGGCATAACAACATAAAACCTACTTGATTTTTACAGTTCATTACTATTTGATTGTATATTGTTGCTTTTAAAATGCTGCACCTTAACTTGTTACTGCTGTTTCCAAAAAAAAAGGCACAAAAACCTAAGTTATGTTATTTTGAAGATATATACTGCTTCCTAACTCTTCCTGTTGAGCAATCAGTTGAATTGCAAATTTAGCACTTGACCTAACTAGAAAGCCACAGGCATCCTTCCACAACTACACTGAATTAGGCCACTTTAAGTCGAGCCAGTCTGACACTGAACAGAAACTTAAACTTCCCATTTGATGCAGTTTCCAGCACATGTCTTATGCTAAAACAATATTAGAACTAATAGCAATTGCTTTCTTGAGTACAGTTCTAAGAAGACATGTATCTACCTCATGACTCAGAATGGTGATGTCCACTTCCTCTTCTGCAGAGGTTTCAGTACTGTCAGGAAGGTCATCTACAGATGTGTTAGCATCAAAGTGCACGATAGGTTTGCCATCACTTCCAACTAGCTTTGGCGGAAAATAACCAAAATTTTTGGGCAGGATTGTCTGGATAACGTGAAAAATAGAGTTGATTTACCAATGTTGTCAATATTGCAGGTATCAGAATACCAGGAAAAAGTGACATGAATATGTTGTATTTACACAATATTTCATTATTACATGACCATTAACAAAAGCTTACATGACTTTTAGCAGAATAAAAAAATCTATCAATATAACATAATTCTTATATGAATATTCTTATATTCTTCAGTACTCTAAAAAGAGTGAAAATGGAAATATTATCCACTAACAAACTTAGTGTCCTTGTCTAGACAGGCGGTTTCTCTTCCCTAAAATATAATGGTTTTGGTGCCATTTCCTGCAAAGTTAATGAAAAGTAGAAAATCCCTAGTATTTGCTTCTTCCTGAAATACTATTACCAGGATTCAGCAATTCGTGCTATTTATGTAAAGATTTTAAGCAACTGTGTCATAGAAAAACCTATCAGAAGTTTGTCTCCACGGTGCACACTTATAACAAAAGTCACAACTGAAGAGAATTAGAAAAGTCTTCCCCTCTGAGCTCATATTAGACATGCTACTACAGATTTGTGATGTAGCAGAACAAATCTGTGGGTCCAGACTAAAAAATTACTGTACTTCTGCCATGAAACACAGCATAGCCCACCATCCCACTCCCTGCAAGAAGCAGTTTCAGGGAACCTGAATGAGGTTAAGGCCAAACATCACCTCAATCCCTGAATTTATTGGGGGATTGAGACAGGGAGCAGAATGAGGCCCCATAATCCAGGAGAAAATGGTCATTGACCTGCTACAGCACTTAGACACACACAGGTCTGTGGGGCTGGATGGTATGCACCCAAGGGTACTGAAGGAGCTGGAGGAAGAGCTTGCCAAGACACTTCTTTATTATTAATTACTTGCATTTAGCCAAATAGGAGCAATGCAGTTGCAAAAGATCTCATTTAGAATACAAAATAAGACAATACTCCTTTTACTACCACCAACTGTGCAAGAAGTTGTGAACAACTCATCTTATGCAACAGATGTCTAACAGCATCCAGGTTAAGTAATTCAGCAAAAACTTGAATTGAAATCCTGCATTTGCTCAGATATATAGTATAAAATCAGTCATATCTGAAAGTGCCCTGTGTTTTACACAGAACATCAATGGTGTAGAACTGAACAGCCAGACACCTGCAGTTGTCTTAACTTCTTACTGCAACTAGGTTTGAAGATGGACAAGACTACTAGAAGCCTTATAGAGAGAGGCCACATAGAGAGGAGGAGAATTAAAATGATGAATCAAGAATCTGAATCACACTCAAATCCATACAACCTGATCACTTCACAAATCACTAGTAACAAAAAAATGCAGAATAGCAGAGAAAACAGATACACTCTTACCTGTCTGGCTATAGCTGAAAATTTCATTACATGCAGTGTTTCATCATATGTGGAAGTATGCTGATTGATGTTTACAATCATACAAGCTTTGCCTTTCCCACAAAAAAATGGCTGAAACAGACGAGTCAATTTACTCTCTCTGAATGGGATATAACTTGGCTTCATCCTCAGAGGGAAAAAAAAAATTGTGAAACAAAATAAAAATTATAAAATTGTGGGATGTTGTAGCTTACCTTGATTCTGTTTCCCTATTTCAGGAAGGAAATCCAGTAGGATGCTCATATTTAAGCCTAAGTTATTTCACATCAAAGAGCAAGTCTTTCCTGGATTTCATAAGCTCTCCAACAAACTGAACTATTTAAAAGTAGTATGGAGTCTCCATCACAGTTCCCTAGCATTCCAAAGCAGATAGTGGAACAAGCCAAAATCTAAGTACAGGTCATCCATCAGCTGTCTAATGAATCTGCCTGTATAATTTACAGGTGGAAGGGAAGGAAACAAAACAGGAGCTCTGTACACAAAGTGGACTGTTCATACAAATGCACTAAAAAAAATTTGGCAGTTTCCTGCAAATTGCCTTTTTTTTTCTCTCCACAAACACCAGTTTTGGAGAAAACATTCTTTGCAGGTATTCCAGTGACATCTATATAAAAGAAGACTTCCAAGACTTTGCAGATTTTTATTTTTCTCTGTGCAAACTGCTTGCAGAAACATAAAGGGATACTTAGGGTTTCCACCTAAAACTTGGCATGTTGTAAATAACTTGTCACTTACTTTGGATTTTGATTTTGCTTCAATGCTGCAATACACTTTCCAAGGATGTGAAGGGAATTATTAATATTTCCTGCTTCTTTTAGTCTGTCTCCAAAGACGTGTGTTTTATTACACCTCTCTGATCCAGCCAAGTCACAGAAAGACAACCTGAATGAAAGAGTTACCCAGAACACACACATGAACCTGTTTCTAAACAGTATGAAAAATCATGGGTTTTTATTTCTTAGTGTGTCTGAAGCACAAATGAGTGATTTGTTTCAGCCTACCTCAACCACAGAATAAGTTGTACTTCAATGTTAAGCTTTTGTCCAGAAGGCACTACACAAAGTATTCAGGACTAACCTATCTATCTCCCCATTGCAAATAAAAATCCTTGAACAGGATTATTGCTCCCAAGATAGTCTACTCAGCACATTCAAAGTAGCCTGCTTGTAGAATCCATTTAAAACTTTGTGGGCATTCTTACACAAAGAAATCATTTCAGGAATTTAAATTTTGTTTCAATCCTAAACTTCCAGACAAGATGAGATAAATTTGTGAAACAGTTCTGCATGGTAAGGCTACAGTACAGAAGCACTTTGACAGCCACCCTCACCAATTCCAATGCTGAGAGGTTTGCAGGAGAGCAGTGGGCTTCAGTGCACTGTTCTGAACACAGAACCATTTGTTCACTACTTCCAAGAGTAGGTCAGAAGTCCTTCCCAGCTCACCTTCAAGCTCTTTGCTTGGCTCTAGCAACTCTGTGGTACTAAACCCAGACCACTGAATTGTTCCTCATGGCACAATAGGTTACAACCAGAAAATCATCCTGGGTAATTAAGGAATTTAATGATTTTTACTTTATATTAGGAAAGCTGCTGAAATACAGGATACTCTGGAAGTTGGATAACTTATGTGACCAAACTATTACTCACTCATACATAAATTTATTTAATTAAAACTATTTGTAAGACCATAACCTTTCATACAGCTGAAGTAAGTGCTATACAAATTATTAAGGCACATATTTCAAATGTGTGAAAGCCTTATGGTCTTTATCCTTTCCAGCACAAGATGAAAAGCTTTTTTCTTCCTTAAGCAACATACAAACTCTGTCATTCACATAACAGCTGCTGCAAGCTTTGCCAGGGGGATACACTATGACAGGGAACAGCAAAAAAATACAGATACAGTCATTTTCTCAAGCTAGCTTTTCTTAAGAGTATTTATCACTGTAACATCTGACATTAAAAGGTGTTATACCTCACTGTGAGGTATATTTATTACCATCTCTGTTCAGCAGAGACAAGAGAGAAATCAGTAGGAGCCAGCACTGAACTAAAACATTCTGTTACAGGCTGTCTTCATTTTTTCTGTATCAAGCTAAATTAATCAGAAGAAAAAAGACATGCCATCTCGAAAAAGCTATCTAAATGGCTTCAGGCAAGAAGATTAGGCTGCTTCCTCTAAATCACAAAAGAACAGAGACTTAAGTGTAAGGACTTAACACTGCTCTCACAGGGTGCACTTACATTAGGATTTTATATTAATGGAGAACAATTTGTAAGTCAATCACTTGATGATCCCCTCTGATTGTACATTGGACCATGAAGCAGTATCAGAACATGTCACCAGCATTCTTTTGGGATGATAGACTTTAATTTACATTCTAGGAGCACACCAAACATGTTGGTATGCTCCTAGAAACACAAACATTCGACCCATAAAGTCTAGTCTGATCCCAGAGTAGAAAAACACACTGGCATAGCTTGCACCTTGGGTCTTCAGCACCAACTGCTGCACTCTAGCTGTAGAGATCACCCTTTATCAGACAGATACCTGAATTCAGCTTACCAGGATATATAGTCTGGTGCTGCATAGTCTTACTCTGCCACCACGTCCCCATTAGGTGAGACAATACATATTTCCCTCAATTTATACACTACTGACAGAGTTGCTCCAGCAAAATCTTGGAGTAAGAGACAGGAAAACACTTCTGTACTTGTTCCTATTGAGCTTCTAGTCAATTTATGTGCTCAGTGGAGTTCTGATTTCTTTTTCAACTCTGAGAGAATTTGTTTGTTGTTAGAAAGTTCACCAGTTTGGCATGCTTACATCTTATTAATTTTTCCAAAATATTTACATTCGGTAATCACGTGAAGCATTCACTTACTCTGATACTCCAAGAACACGTGGCTGATGCTCATCAGTTAGCTTGAGTAGTCTGATGGAAAATATACTGTGACTGGAATAGAAAGAAGTCCTTTTTAATAAGCAGTTATGAAAATAGGCAGTCACCGAAGCAAAGTAAAATTTGTATCTTACAGTAAGCTCAGTGCTGAAGAAAGTACAAGAATTAATTCACTAGTGACCTCAACACATTAGTTACTTTTGCAATGTGTTCATTCAGTAGCAAAAAGCAACAATAAAAGCTGTATTTTATGACTTTCTATTTCTTTCCATACAGGAAAAGGAAAAATGTCACATGAAGCCTACAAACTGTCTTGGAGAAAAAACCAAGCCAGTTCACTGAAGTCTACTGATCAAAAGGAAAGTACTCATGTAGTCACTTCATACAGAAACCTTAGGCAGTATCTGAAGTCAGTAAGTCTGAAGAATTAACTTGGAAATAAATGGTGGGGAGAAGGGAATAAGTTCATGTTTTACAGTCTTGTAATTTTGCCTGCTTCAATGTGCAGTTACTTGTTTGGTTTTGAAATAATTCTGTTTTACAGAAGGTTGAATTTGTAACACTTGAAAATCTGGTTTAGAAACAAGCTACAAAGGCAGTGGACATGCTGTCTGAAACCAAAGAGAAAAGTCACAGCACCAGAAGTGCTCCATTTATCTGATACATCGGGAAGCACAGCACACAAACTTCTCTAGTATATGCCTAAAGCAGTGGGCATTCTAGGCATAAAACTCTGTAAGAAGAGCATGAAATTTAACAGCAGCTGTCTTTAGCTAACACAAAACAACATCACTCCTTTTTTGAGGGAAAAAAAGTAGGCTTAGTATTATTGTATTAGCTAAAAATAAAACATGGCCCTTCCACACTTAAAGGACAAATTATCAAGAAGTCATTAAAATAAAGAAAGGAGGCATTTTCAATAGAAATTATACAACCTTCTCTATTTCCTCTCACTCAATCAAAAGCCAGATTCTCCCTGATCCCTGTCCAGAGCCAGGTAAAAAGCTAGGAGTTTAATTCTTAAGATATCAAGTAAGCTCAACTTGAACACAGCAATCTAAAAGCATTGAGAAAATCTAGCAGCACTGCAAGATACCACATGACTTGCTCCTTCCTTTATCCCCTAGTGACAGGCTCCAGGTTTCCAGAATTCTACTTTCAGTTATAAAAAATTAGCCAGCTTTTCCTTCAACATCCTCACACAGCCATTCTCAGTGCCACTGCATTTGCCAAAATGTATAGCCCTGTTAGCACTCAAAAATGAATGTGATTTGATGTTTTTGGTTGTCCAAAGACAAGAATATCAAACCAAGTCCAGCTACTATTACTCACAGAGTCTCTCCTAGTTTTCTTTCAGAGAGAATTTAATAACAGAACCAGAATGATCAAGGGAAGTATTAAACTATTACTGAAGAGTGTTTCATTTCACACATATTCTAAAAGGGACAGAGTATACTTATAACGAGAGGAACAAACCTTCTACTGGATTGCTCATTCATTCTAGTACAAGCAAAGCTTCGGTTCTTGTTTCCTATTTTTAGAAGTCTGCAGGCTTCTTCAGTGCTCTGAACATTAATCCACTTTAAATCTGCAAAAAGAGACCTTTTATATACATTTCTGACCATCAGAGAAATCCTGTGAAACTGCCTAGGTCATAAAACAATATTATTACCTTTAATGTAACAATTTCCTCCTTGATCCTCACAGATTCTTAAAACTCTGCGCCTTTGAGTTTTTGATGTAGACAATACATTCAATAGGTCATACACATATTCATTATAAATTTCACAAAAAGAAATCCACACAGATGCTTGTGTTCTTTGGTGCATATTAGTCCTATGAATGTCAAGTGGAAGAAAGTTCTTCTCTGCTAACCCAAAACAGAGAAAGAGCTCAAAGATCAACCAACTCATTGATAGATTTCAAATCCACATATAGAATCTTCTAAAAGGACGTACACAAACTGCTAAAAGGAGAAGGCTTAGATACATCTGTGTTGTACAATTAGATATACATAGATAACTTTTAGCTTTAACAAAAATGTTCAAACTTCTCAGCTAGAGTATGCCCAAGTTCTAAGCTGATGGCATCACTTTATCACAAACTTCCACCAGTTTATGCATTACATTTGCAGAACTAAGTCTCCCTCTTCCCCCCAAAAGGAATGAAACTATCAAAATATTTTTATGTAGTTTTCCTTTCTCCAGAGTAAAGAGACAAAACTTTGGTCAAAATCTATATATATTTACTTTGCAGTATAGTATAGGGATTTGTTTCATCCACTGGTAGTTGCCCACTTATATTTCTAACTTCATATTATGTTCTTCCCCACACAAAAGTATTCTACTTTACCTAGGGAGTTAGAAGGGTGATTGTCTGAAGTGCAGTGAGAAGAATCCAACTTCACATCACAGAAATTTGTTACAGTATTTGAGATGCTCTCTGTCTCCTTGAGAAAAGGAGAGACCATTATATCCACATGAACAGACGATGAGAAAAGCAGAAGTTAAAAATTACAGCAATTCCAGTATACTTAAGATTTAAAAATTGAAGTAGTTTAAAGTGTTAGGCCACCCTTGCTCTGTCAAAGTGAATTGTTTTTAATAACACTGAACTCTAATCAATAAATGCTCTGTCACATGAGTTATTGCTCCCAGCAGCCTGTTTTGGTGACCAGTTGCGGCTAACACAGGAGACTTAACTTCATAGTCCTGGGAGAAACAAGATTATATCAGACTGCAACAGCCCAGAATGCCTTTATGAGCTGTTGGACAAATCTGAACAGTGCCTCAGTCATCCAAAAGAACTGGAGAAGTTTCCTCCAGGAGTAACTGCCAAGGTGGTAGGACTTATGTTACAATTCAACACTCTATGTTGCTTTAATTCAGGCTGAACTAAAAGGCGATTAAAAATAGACAACAGCATAATTTTTTTTAATACACAAATTTCTGAATTTCTTTACACCAACAAAATTGTTTAAAACCTGCCTAAGCACAGTCTTTAAATTACCTCTGGAAAAATTAATGTAACAAAGTAGCAACTCCCACTAGAGTCCAGGATCTTTATGTACTATCTACTGATCCATATTTTATCTCCAAATTTTATAGCCATCTATAGATCAGGGCATTCACCCTGATTTCTCTTTCCTGAGACAGGATCATCCTACAGTAGAAGAGGACATCCAGCGAAGCAAATCTTAGCGTTACAGCTATTCAAATGCAGCACTAACTCGATCAGGGATTGACTACTGATGCCAATGTTACCCACTTGGTATATCCAAACCAGAATTCTTCCAAACAGAGAAGCACAAAGCCATACTTTGAGATCTTCCATTTTAGAAATAAATAGCATAGAACAGAATTAGAACAAGTGACAATTTTGCAAAGGCTGCACTGTCTATATGATTGTGTTTTTGAGTATTAGAAGTCTAACCACAGCACAGATCTCATTAGTTGTTTGTGATGTGCCAAGCAGGATATGGGACTGACACACATGGTATTTCACCTATGCACATCAAAAATGCTGTGGAATTTAGAAAACCCAGTACCACATTACTTGGGCACATGATAAGCTTTTGTCAAAGTATTGTGAGAAAACTGAGTGAACTGCTCTTCAAGTGAAATACAGAAAAGAACATGAAGACTGCCTAAAAACAAGTATGAACAGGAAGTGACATTGTTTGCCAACAACAGAAGTTGACATTGAATAGAAAATACAAGAACAGGTGGGAATAGAAATGCAAGTAAAGCATCTTTTAAACCAGTAAAAACCAGTATTTAATCCCATGAAGAGAAGCAGGAAAGGGAAGGGAAGGAAAGAGAGGGTACAAACCATGATAAACTAGAGCTGTTTCAGCAGTACTGCATACAGAACAGAAACAGTAGGACATTAAATACTGCAGTAACTCAGAGCAGTTAAAACTGAGAGAATGAAAGGAACAGCAAGCTCTTTCTGTATGACATATAAGCCAAGCCTGGGAAAGGAGCCTACAGAAATCCACATAAACTAAAGCCAAGCCCACCAAATTGTATCTGCTCTCAGATTACAGCTTGAGAGAGCATCCAAACAGTGATGCTATTCATTCACAAGCTATCAAGAAGAATAGCTTCAGGACTGGGGGTCGTTGAGCTATCTCTATGGAAGCATTGTAGCAAGTAAACAAGGATTTGTCATGTAATAGTTTCCTGATTCATTTTTACCTGCCCTTCCTGATGGTGGAGCCTTGCTTTCTTCTCACTGCAGTGCATCAGCATCCAGATCACCTACTGCAACATTCAGCAACTAAGCTATTAGTAAGTCAGACTGTGATTTGACAGAAGGAAATATTTTCATAGAGTTATCCTCAAAATAAGAAGTTGACCTCCTGTTACAGACCTTGGGCTCCTACTTGTTCCTCTTTGCAAGGCTGTATCTTCCATAAAATTTTTAAAGGTATTTATACCTACTATCCTCCTGACCATCTCACCTTTTCTTTCAGACCCACTCATCCTCTGCACATGTGCAAACATATACTCAGAGACATTTTCAAAATAAATATGTCATCTTTCAAATTTTTCATCTATTTCCTCAAGAGTTAACCAGACTCAGACTAAACAAAGTTTTGGGTTGCAGTGTTTAAACTAAACAACAGAATTTAGAGTCAAACTTTACATATGAATTTGACTTATAGAATGATATTTTTCAGGGTTAACTGGAGTACTTAAACAATGCTAGTATTAAAGACCACAGAAAAAAGAAAACCTAATCATTATTTCTATACATCCCAGAATTCATTTAGAGTTTCTTAGAACGATAACCAGCTGAGCCTAATGCATTATGGGATTAAAAGCACAGAATCACAGTTCAGGGTAAAAATGTTCTGAACAAAAGGAATCTGACAACAAGCTGCAGTTGGACTTAAAAGTATAAAATAGTGCCAAATACATGGATGCCCATTTTCCAGTGAGACAGTTTCTCGCCGTGGAAACAGAAATTACTAGATAATAAGACCAGGAGGCTGCCACAGTAAAGCCTTCTCTATTCTACCTGGAGTCTTCAGAGACCAGATTCAGACACATACTATCTATCCTCGAAGGCAGACAGGAATCCTTTTAAGACATTCATCTTGTGGCATCTCCCTTCACTTGCTGAATAAGAAAATTTCTTTATGGAGTTACATAAATCACGGGTTTATAAACTTCTTAATCTGCCTTAAGACTGTCTTCCCCCAAAAGGGACTCCCCTTGCCTTCTTCACTGCCCTTGCTAAGACAGTGCCATCAACAGTCCCAGGCTACCACAAGCATTTGAATGCCTGCACCAAGATCTAGCCTGGGAACCTGACCTACAAGAAGAGCCACTTATCAAGAACCAGGTTTTAGATAGGTCCTGTAGCTCTCAGACTTTTCAAAAGCTACTGTCACCAGTGTCAGAACTGCCCCCCAAAAGAGGAGGCTTCTCTCTAGAAATTGAAATCTGGCTTTGTGATGGTTTCTGGTTTGAACTGTGTGCTGCAGAAAGTTCTTCCCATTTACCCTGAGCTCCAAAACCAGCCAATTGTCGTATTATTCCAAAGTTCGCCAAGTATGCATACTGTATATTTATATATTTATAAAGAAACAATAATGGAATAAAGCATTTTAAAAACTCCTTTTCTTACAGCACAACTTTAAGAAACATTTGGTCACTGACCTCTTTCAGTGATGCAAGAATAGCAGTTTTTAAGGCTTCTTCTTGCTTAACTTGTTCATCTTCTAGTTTCTTAACATCGTTGCTCAAATATGGTTTGAAGTTCATCTTCAGGTAATGTCTTCCTCTTATGTGGTTAAAGATTACATCAAGTGAGCGAGGTAAAATACCAAGATCTTTTGAAGTCCCTTAAAAATATTAAAAAATTAAGTGCAGACATTCATGTAAGCTTCTCATTGGATTTTGACTTTGTTTTTATACCTGCAAATATTTTTTACCTTGGATGGTGAATGTCTTGCCTGCGTTCGTAACTCCATAAGTAAATACCAGTCCATTCACTCCATTAACATATGCTCTTACTGTATCTTTCATTGAGCCTTCAAAAAATTCACTCTGAGTAGTTTCTGGTCCAAAGACCTTGGATAAGGGGAAGAAAGAAAAAAAAACAAGAATGACAAAAGACACAAAGTTTAATAAGCCAAAATATTAAGTACTGATTAGAAGCGACTAATTTTTCAGAGCAAGCTGGGTAGGAGATACCAGCTTAATTTCCTGTCTTGCCTGAACCCCTTCTGATTCAATGTTTTCTGCTGGGTTCTCACAGGATGCCTGCTTAATTCTGAGAGGCACTCAGGCTTGCACTCATTTCTGAATATTTTCCTACTCCTAAGATAAGCTGCTCAGAATTCTATTGAGCACATGCTGTTCAGTGGATACTTTCAAGAGCTCTGCTGGTGATGTAGAACTCCCTCCTTGCACCAGTTACCCACAATTGATGAGAAAATCAGCATTACAATGGTCTAAATAACTCAACCCCTGGAATTGTTTATCTTTTGGTACCATAAGAACAGAACTTCTTGCAGCAAGCAAAGTTAAGAAATTTACTTTCAGTATAGAAGGTTTAAGCAGTTAAGATGCTATTCTTTCAAAAGGAAGCTACTAAACACATGCTTACATAAATTCCTACAAACATAAGGTTTCCTGTAACACACACAAGATAAAAGCATCTGCAGGAACAGCAGAACCACAGTAAGTTTGTGCCTACAAGAAATTTCTGTAGCATCTAATCAAAGTAAACCACAGACCTGCCAAAGAAGCTTCCTTGTCTCATCTAATAGGCACCCCCATTGTAATACAGCTTTCTTGACAGCTTATCAGTAATTAATAAGCAGTCTTTTTTTCTAAAGGCAAGTACCACCACATGTAATTAAAAGAAGAAAAATTGCATTGCATGACATAATGCAAAATTCAGCTTTCATTACAGTGGAAAACAAAAAACTAAATATTTGAAAGAATTTGGCCTACCTGAGAAAAGGTGAAGCTGTGCACAGCATGACCAATCCCTCTTTCACTGTTTTTCATTGCAGAAGACTCTTTGGGTGCATTAAGAATTACTGTCTGGGTATCTTCAATAGTTACACAACCCTTAAAAAACAAGTCAAGGTAAACCAAAACACATCACAAAATTATGCAGGAAGAAAGCTATCTGAACAAAACAAAAAATCAACACCCCCTCCAAAACTTCCCAAAAGCCTAGTGTCTTCCCCTATTTACCAGAGCTACCAAAAGTCCCACAATTTACATATATCATCTCAATGCATGTCACTACAGAGATATGCACTTCACACGAAAGCCAGAGTATAGACAAAGTCAAGGCAGTCCTCTGGGGTTTTCTAAGAAGCAAAACTTTTACTAGCAGTCCTTCCAGCAATTTTTCCTTGGGAACACTATCTAAACCCTGCTATTTATGTGATTTTCACTTGCACAATCACTATGAAAACAAAATTATACAGAAAACTACTGCTTTTCCATATCAGTCTTTTTCAGTGTGAAATAGACTACGAGCAGAATTAACGAAGTAAAATAAGTCTGAAGCATTATCCTTTGATTGATAGTGTTACCAGCAATGAAAGAAACTGAATTAGTTTCAAGGAATTTGATTGCTAATTCTCCATTAAGTAAGGGTGAAATACAATTACCAAACACTCACTAGCTAGATAAATGTAGGATGCAGTATCAAAGGAAAATTTATTTTACACAAGGCTAGCTACCAAAGATGCAAACTAAACTCCCAGTATAGCTTAACAATGTCTTCGTACATCATCTGAAAGGATTGATTGTGACTAAATCTGACATTCGTGTTCAGAGACTGGCCAGAATGTCTAAAACTTATAATCCTTGTGTGGTGTGTACATACCATTCACATGAACATACTGTTCTTCCTAGAAGTCTCAATTAACAAGTCTGCTTATTAACCGATATAGAAGCTCTATGCCAATAATTAACTGGTACAGACCTCATTGCAGCCTACAATTTGCTCACGAGGAAGCAAGGGGCAAGCACCAAACCCTTTTCTCTGGTGACCAGTGACAAGACACAAAGGAATGGCCTGAAGTCGTGTCAGGGGAGGTTTAGGACGGATATCAGAAAAAGGAGGATGGCTGAACACTGGAACAGGCTCCTCAGGGAAGTGGTCACAGCATCAAGCCTGACAGAGTTGAAGAAGCATTTGGACAATGCTCTCAGGCACAGGGTGTGACTCCTAGGGCTGTCCTGTGCAGGGCCAGGAGCTGGACTTTGATGATCCTTGCAGGTTGCTTCTAACACAGCTTATTCTGTGACTCTGAGAAGCTCTAAAACTGCTTTCTGAATTTAGACCAATCGCTTGCTCACTGTGCCAGGCTCTGGACTGATATAGTATTTAACATTTCTCCCACATCACCAGGAACAGGGATGCAGGCCAGATGCACTAAACCCTGGAGAGCTACAGAATAACCCAGGATCTGCAGCATGTGCCATCAGCTGCCACCAGCCTCACAGGGCCTGTGAATAGAGGCCCAAAGCAGTCAGATCTGCAGAGATGGAAGCCAGCTGGTTATAAGTCTCTCAACTTGTCTTCCCCCAGCTACCCCTGCAGGTAAATTGGCAGGAACTGGGCCATTTCTGGCACAGTACACATTGCTTTTATCCAAAAAACACAACTTCCTGTTTTCCCACATTTGACTCTGGAGAATCACTGGCAGGAATACAAAATTTCATCCAGAGCTCTTAAGCTTTACTTCCATAAATCATTATCTCAATAAGCAACAACTGATCAGTTAATCAGCAGATTGTCTTTGCACAAAGCATCAGCCTACAACTATAAGAAATAGGTCTTGGGTTCTACTTTTTCTCTTTTTTTTGTGCAATATATTTGGAACAAGAGTGCTTTACTGAAAATTATGCATGGCAGGGAGGAAAAAAAATCTAAAAATTAAATTGATCTCTTTGATTTAACAAATAGAAAGTGAGGTTTACTTGATCTTTTTGTATGGGTTTCTTCCATTTGTTACCAAGCATTTTCTTCCTGGATTCAGGTGATAGTAAAGAAAATAGAAAATACTGAAAATGTTGAAGATCTTTCAATCTGGTTTTGGAGGCTGAGAAAAAAGCCTTAATCCCATGCAAAACAGATTATACAGCTAATGGGTTTTAAGAAATGCTTCACTCCAAACAGGAATGTGCAATACAACTCATGAAACAATTTGATTTTGCAAATCAATTTACACTTAGAGCCAGCTCAGACTGTGGAATTTACCAAAGTGGAAGCACTGTGGCAGTATACACTATGCAAGGAGAGCTGCCTAAGCAAAGGCAAGGGGAAGTTGAGGGGAGGAAAAGAATTATCCAAGTAAAAATGGTACCAAAGTTCCAACTCTGGTAGATCTTCAAGAATACCTTTTTAAAAAGCAATTTGCAAGAAGCAAATAAGAACTAATATTAAATCCTTCTTAGAGCTCCTGAAGTTGACTTCTCTTCAGTCAGAGAGCCTGCAAAGACAAGGGCTGAGAGATATGATATAGAGACCTCGTCCTCCAAAGACAGCTAAAGGAATTCTTTGCATCAGTGATCACAACAAGGGGGAAGGGGAGTACTTCTGTATGTACAGTGTGCATATAAAACAATGAAGCATCTGAATCTCAGTGTAGAGGTTACAGAAGATTTTTGACAGGCTGAGCAGAAAGTCACTATGATGAGGTAGGAGATTATTCAAGCATTTCAAAGAAACTAGAGGGTCAGATACTCAAATTATCCCTAGAATTGCATAATCTCTTCCATGGAACTCCTTTATATCTTGAGCACTAAACAATGTTGACACTAACTTTTAAATAACATACCTCGTGGAATTTTGAAGAGCTACAAGTGTGCATATCTATACAAATATACAAATTATTAAAAATCATGTGGGTGGGGAAAAAAAAAAATCTCGCATCTATCCAGGTGCCCACTAATTTCATATGGGGGTAGTACATGGCTTATGTAAAAGAAAGTTCTGCCTTACAATACTATGTGTTTTTCAGGGGAGAAGAAAAAAGTTATTTCTTAATTCTACAACGAACCTGGGATTCATGGCTTTCAAGCTCTGCTATAGAAAAGGGCCTCACTCTCAAGAAGACTTTCAAAGGCTCATATACCTATTCATTAAAAAGAAGAAAGACACAAAACAGAGTTATAATTGCCACTTTTTAAACAGAACAGCCCCAAATCATACCAGCATACATATCTGATACAGTGTTTCCTATTTTATAATAAAGCGTCACTTTTTCCTTTCATGTCAAGTTCAGACGCTAAGCTTTCATTTGCTTCTTTACCTTCTACCGTCCTTAAGTAACCCTTTTATTGTGTGCCCCTCCCCCGAGCATTCTTTCATGATAAAGCCAGTATTTTGATTTTAAAAGAGCACACTATCAGAGGCATAAGCTTCACTGCTTCCACCTTCTGGTCTCCCTCTGTATTGAATTCAAGCTGTGTTACTCTAACAGCTGCTTCATAGTACTGCACTTCCATTTTGTATGGAGTATATTCAATTAACACTGGTTGACACATTCTTAGCCTCAAGAGATCACTTCCTTACCGCAATCAGGTACCAGACCCTCATCTTCCTCACAGTAACAACTAGGCAACAGTTCTCAGTTGCTCAGGCAGCCTTTTCCATCCCCTAACCATTATACAACAGACTCCCCACCCGGGTAAGGCAATAACAGCAGGGAGCATCCCAGCAGCCCTTCCTTTCTCAAAGAACTTCAGTTTTTACTTCGGCAAGGTTTCATTCAGCAGATGGGTTTACTAGAGTTCTCCACAGCCCTGTCATGACCAGCACCAATCAGGTAAAACAAAGCCACCTGAGGAAAAGCCACCCAGGAAACATACCCCTCTAAAAAAGCATAGATGGGTATCTTCTGCTCAAGTACAGCAGAGCAGAAGATAGATTTTTTAATAGATTTTTATTTCCAAGCACCTAACAAGCTTTCAACACAGATCCACATCTTTTTTTAAAGCTTATTAAAAAGAACAGAACAGTCTCATTACATTCGAAGTGCAATTACTGAAGTCCTTTAATTTTTTTTCCCCTCAAAGCTTAGCACATCGCACAGCATTGACCATCTATCTGCATTTGGTGCTGGCTATGACCTGTGTATAAGCAATGAGAAATTAGCGGAAGAATCAAATACATCTCAGGGGCAGAGGAGTTCAGCAGTTTTTACCAAGGAAACATTTGTCGGAACTAAAGCTTTAAAAAGAAAAAAAAAACCACGAAAAAACGACCCAGCATCACCAGAAGACACCCTGAAAAACCAATGCACACCTGCTGTTCCTCTGTACTAGGCAATACTGTTGACTCCAGGGGTGAAGGTTTACCCTCTACATTCAGAAAAGAAACCGATTCCAACACATCACACGCTTCTGTGGAAACGTAGTTTTCCCTCTCATTAGCCATCGTTCTCTACAAAGGGACTTGTAAGGAAGGAAAAAAAAATAAATAAAGCCCATCATCTTCCCAGAGAAGAGACAAATACATATGGATCAAAACAAAAATAGGGCCAGCAACCCGAAGAAGACAGGGTTATCTAGAGAAGTCTGGGAGTACGACCTTTAAAAAAAAAAAACAACCCTGGTAGGTTATACTAGGAAACACACAAGGGAAAGCACGTTAACAGCCTCAGCTGGGCACCGCTCTCATCCACCGGGGAGAGCTCGCAGGCACACGGGGTAAGAGCCAGCCCCGTTCCCAAGGCCGCCGCGCCCTCAGGCCGTTCCGCGCCCCGCTCCCCCTTCCCCGGAGCGCACGGGCAGCGCCGCTACCTTGGCGCGCGCGGGAACCGGCCAGCCAGGCCTGCGCGGGGGGGCGCTTTGGAGAGGGAGGCGAGCGCTGATTGGCCAACCGCGGGAGGAGGCGGGCGCTGATTGGCTGAGCGCTGGGGAGGGGAGGGGCGGGTAGGGGCAGCGCTCCCTTCGTCCGGGAGGGGGCGCCACCGCACAGCGTACGGCAGTGGAGCCCTCGGCTTGTGAGGGAGGGACGGGACGGGACGGGACGGGACGGGACGGGACGGGACGGAGCAGCAGCNAGGGGAGGGGCGGGTAGGGGCAGCGCTCCCTTCGTCCGGGAGGGGGCGCCACCGCACAGCGTACGGCAGTGGAGCCCTCGGCTTGTGAGAGAGGGACGGGACGGGACGGGACGGGACGGGACGGGACGGGACGGAGCAGCAGCGTGTGCTCGAGACGCAGGATTTGCTTATCGTCCTTAATAAGCCACGGCGGTAAAGAATTGGTTCGAACGGACAGCGGCAGCTCGGCGGCCAGAGGAGGAGGGGTGTTCTGCCTGACAGAGAGCCGCGCCGGGGGAGCGGGGGGAGGATGGGCGGGGAAGACGCCGGTACCTAAATGTTTCCATCCGAACGAGTTATATAAAGTTACAGTGGGTGTTACGTAAGCGTTCCGACACTGCTGCGGTGTCGTCGTGAACGAAGTAGAAAAATAAATCGCAAAATGTGCGGGGAGGGACCGCGTGCCGCGGGGCAGGCGGGATGCGCCCCGCAGCGGGACGGGACCCGCTCCCTGCCGCAGGAACTCCGCGGCAGCCCGCGGTCCAGCGCCCTCCACGAGCAAAGCATCCACCTTCCCCGGAACACATATAAAGCCCTCCTGTGGGAGCCGGCCTGTTCACACAGTAGGCAGGCAGCGGTATTTCTGCACAGTAGGGGTGCAGACACAAAGGTGAAGTTGCATTTGTGTTTAAGGCTAAGTTGGAGACAAGTGAAAAGATGACAAAGGAAATTGGTCTTTGAAGTGCCACAGCTGAAAGAACATCGATGGGACTTCAGGTCATTAAGGTTTGTGTAAGACGTACAGCCAGCCAGCTGTAAGCTGATACAAAACTGTTTCACAGCAACAGGTTCTGACCAACAGGTAAAACCAAAGGCAGAAATAGTGTCAAAGCCAGCCCCTACCTAGATCCCTCCAAGTGCTTTCTGTCACAGGGCTGCTCCATTAATCAGAAGCAAGACTACTTGAGTAATAGTAACTAATCATACACAAAGGTCAGCCAGTGCAACATACCTCATCTGCTATTTGTTTGCCCAATTATCCCTGTAAAGAGGAACCCATATAATACAATTTAAAACTACAGCTAGAAGTATTTATCAGGCAACTTTATATTTCTAGTATATTACCAGAAACAGACTTTAAGAAAGACATAGGTGTTTTGTTTTGGGGGGTATTTTCCCCTCTGCTTGCACAGTTGTTTCTCAAGGAAGCAGATTGTGTCAGTCTGTGGACATTAACTCACCTCCCTTCTACCAAAGCTCTCAAGCCTACTAACTAGAGGGTCAGTATCCTTTTAAGGCCTTAAACTCAAGGAAACTGAAGGCCTCCTGCATCTTGAGCGCTAGAAAGCTCAAGCTTTGGTCAGTTTTAGGTCCTAGCAAACACCAACAGAACCTGAAGCTGCTTGCAAAGACCAGCACTGCTTTTTTTAATCAGAATTCAAGTTCTCTCCTATGCTTGAAGCAGAAGCAGCAACCTGATCTTAAATGGATTGAACAACACTGCTTTCTTTAACTCTGGGCTTTGTTTTGTTGGTTTAACTGTAGTTCCTTTGCTTGAGAGATTTAAAAGCAGCAATGAAAAATGGCTGTTTTGCTGCTTTAAATGTGAAGCTTACTCTTAGCAATCTATGGAAATTTAAACCTGAAAAGACAACTAGGTAGTTCCACAGTTCAGTTTTGTGACTCTACATGCTCGTCAAAATAAACTTGTTAAATTCAATGTGTTCACCACAAATTATGAAGTTTTATAACTAGCACCCTCAGTATCCTTTGACTGTGACATACATGGAGAAAAAAGAAGCCAAATAAGCTAAGAGTCAGTTCAGTGTTGCACAGTAAGAACCAAGAACTGAAAATTTGGTAGTTTTACCTAAACATCAATTTTAATACACGTACTTGTCTGAGTATAGACTAAGATTTCCGCCAAAGTTAAACCTTTAAATTATTAAAAATGGCTTTTGCATAAAGTGCTGCACAACCATACAGTTGCCAGCCTCCAATGAAACCATGATGCCCATGTTTAATTTTCCTGGTATTTACAGATGGCACATTCTTCCTTCAATACACAATCCTCTCACACAGCATTCTGATTGTGGTTTCTACTGCCCTTCTTCACAAAAGTCATCACAGAGCTATCTCTTGGCACGCAAAAGAAAAGAAACAAGTGATGAAAATTTGTATATCAACTTTATTCAACGATGACCATCATTTAGGCATCGGCAATAGTAACTTCAACTTCTACGCCTGGTTCGATGCTGATGGAAGTGATCTGCTTCACAATCTCAGAAGGGCTGTGCAGGTCAATGAGCCGCTTATGGATACGCATTTGGAAGCGATCCCACGTCTTGGAACCCTCACCACAAGGGGTCTTCCTGGTGGTGATCCGCAGGGTCTGAAAAGTCAAACACGAGCTATTTAGCTGATGAACTGAGAGGAGTCATCTACAATCATATAGAAATATGATCACCTAAAAATACTCTATGGCATCTATGCCATTAGAAAGTTATCTATTAAGTTATAGTCTACTGATGTTAACACTTCTTACCTACATATTTAATTTCATTTAAAAAAATAAGTTCTTTATTAAAATAAACTGAACAGAAAAGTCCCTTCCACATTCAACATGTTTTGCACCTAGCTACCTAAGGTGTCAAAGCAACTTGTGAAATCATCTTTTTACACTGGGTCACCCTCAGTTTAGTAGTACTTCTGCTCATCTCACCTTCTGTTCTTTAAGAAAAGGTATTTTAAGCACACAGTTGCAGAAGGAAAACCACTTTCAAGATAGGAAAACAGTGTCAAGTACCTTGGTGGGCATGCGAACAGGTCCCTTCACCTTCAGGTTTTTTTCCTTAGCACCTCTGATCAAGTCAGCACAGACTGAAAAAAGACAGGCAGTAGCTTAGATTTGCGACTATTTAATTAGCTTGATTTCTTAGGCAAGTATTTCAATAAGATGTTGGCTCAGAATAGCGTATGAGTGATCACTGCCATTCATTTTAAGCATTATCCTCATAGCCAACCACATACAACTGGAAATGTTATGACATGATGAGAAAAATCATGTTGCAACAGAAAAGCCATCACTACAAGTTTAAACTCTATTTAAGCTGTTATCTGCCTCAAGAGCCTGCAAACCGTATTTTTCTGAAGTTTGCATTATATGATCAAACAGTGTCGAAGCCAGTTCCTAAACAAGACTAAATAATTTCCTAAAGAATGCTATACTAAACTCTTCATAACAAAAGTGACAAAAAATATTGAGAAACCAGTACCTTTCAGTTCTTATACATTTAAAGTGTAAAAACTATTTCAAAATTCCCCAGAAGAATTAAAGGAAGAAGCTGCGCTCTCTTACGTTAGTCATTATGACATAGGTTTTCAGCATAATGAAAACCCCTAAAACACCGGCTTTCATTAAAAATTAAATCTAAATTTACCTTTCTGTGTATGAAGCACTTTTGGTTGACTTTGCCAGCCAAGGCACACACAAACAGGCACATAGTAACATCTTTAATTACAACTGGTTCCAATGCATTGTGTTTTGCAATGCATTACATGGCACCTATTATTCATTATTTGACAAGTCACCCAAGTAAACAGCAAAGTAGTACTCACCCTTCTCCAGTGATTTTACATTGCGACTTGTCAAAGTTATTCTAATGCGATGAATCGCCACCTCTTGTTCCACAGGTGCTTTGCCAGTATCTTTAAATGCCTAAAATGTTTAAGTTACAAATATCAGACATTACAGTGAACGCCAACTAACACAATCCACAGCCTCTTAAAAACAGATTTCTAGAGTGTAAAGAACAATTTACCTACAGGACTGTATTACACTACTGACTAGAAGAGATATCTGAAGGGCATGGGGGCATATAATGGGAAGAGAATGAAAGAGCCAAGTCCTAACTTTAAGGAAAAACAATTTTTTAGTGTCTAAGCGCATCTCAGGGTGGGAAGGTGTGCTTGGAGCTGGTTTGCTTATATACAGTTGGCATAAACACCCCTTTTCCTCAAAAAAAAAACAAACTACCTCAGTCTTTGTGTATCTTACAACTTTGCCTGATCACAAACTAAGTACCTAAGACTTGATCAATAAAACTGCAACAACTCACACCACAAGAACAAAAAGAGGCACCTGGCCAGAAAGACCAATTCGGCCACTCAAGAAACTGATTTGAGGAGCTTAAGCAACTAAACACTTGCAAATAACGAGGCATTAACGTGGGCTAAATGAGCTGATGAAATAGGAGTAAAAATATGGACAAAGGCAGGCCTTAAGAAAATGAAATATACATATGTATGTCGCTGTAAAGCTATAAATATGGGGGCTGCTCAGAGGACGGAGCCAGGCTCTTCTCGGTGGTAAGTAAGACAGGAGACAATGGGCAGAAACTGATGCACACAAGCTCCACCTGAACGTGAAGAACTTCTTTACTGGGCGGGTGAAGGGCAGTGGAAGAGACTGCCCAGAGAGGGTGTGTGCGGCGTCTCCCTCACTGCAGGTATTCGAGAGCCGTCTGGACTCAGCCCTGTGCCATGTGCTCTAGGACGACCCACTGCGGTCCCTTCCAACTTGACCTATTCTGTGATTCTGTGAAACACGGGATGTCACACTGACGATGAGGTGCCACTGCCGCATTAACTGATCGCATTCCCTTACCAAGGGCCGCCTGAAAGGGCAGAGACACGAGGCCGGATCAGCACCGCTCACGCCGGGCTGCGGCCGCCTCCCCTCCGCCTGAGCTTCCCCGCGGTGCCGCTCCCGAAGGGCTCACAGGCCGCCCTCCCTGCCCGCCGGCTCGGGGTGAGCTCCGGGAGCCGCCCCAGCAGCCGGAGGCCCTCCGCGCACGCCCGGGAAGCGCAGCGCTTTCCCGGGGCCGAGGGCCTGCACCGCCCGGGCGGGCACGGCAGCCACGCGGCGGGGCCGGCGCGGCGGCTCTGCT
>VZRF01004017.1:64301-132107 GCA_013396875.1 Vireo altiloquus | reverse complement strand
CCCCGCCTCACCATGGCGGCAGCGGAGCCTTCCTGACCGACTTATTCCCGGGCTCGGGCGGCGCGGGGCCCAGCGAACAGCGGTGAGCCAGGAAGCGGCGGCGGCGGCGCGGGAGAGGCGGGCGCGGCGGCGGCGGGCGCTTATATAGCGGAGCGGCGCCGCCTCCATCCGGGCGCTGCGGGACCTTTCACCCTCCCGCCGGGCACGGAAGCGCCGGGGCGGCTCGGCTCGGCTTCCTGGGGGGATGGTGGCCCGGTAGTCCCGGCTGGTGGCGAGCGGAGAGGGGTCCGGGGCCGGCAGCTGTCGTGCCCCCTACCCGGGCTTGGCCCGCCCTGCGGGGCGCAGCGCCCTTCCCGCTCGGGTCCCGCGGGCATCTCGGGCTCCTGGTTGCCTTTTCCGGGAGTTTTCGGCGTTCTCCGGAGGGGAGGATCGGGATTTGGCGCACAAGTGAGGCTTTATCGCTTCCAGCAAGAGCCCGTTCCCGACCGAGCCTTTGGGTCTTTATCTTCATTCATTGTTGAAGGCGACAGGACGAGAGGACATGGTCTTAAGCTGTTCCTGGGGAGGTTTATGTTGGACATTAGTAGGGATTTATTCACAGAAAGGGTGATTAGACATTAGAATGGGCTGCCCAGGGAGATGGTGGGCACTGTCCCTGGAGGTGTTTAAGACTGGATGTGCCATGGCCTTGTTGAACGTGGTGGTGTTCGGACACAGGCTGGACTCGCTGATCTACCTCAGAGGTCTGTTCCAGCCTAATGGGTTCTGTTCAGTGGAGATACGAGAGCAGAAGTTGTGACTAAAAGTGCTCGTTTCATTCATGCTTGAATTAAAGAACTTAAATGAATGTTATTTACAGAAGTTCTGTTATTTGTTCGGTTGGGCATTGGAGGGGTATTTTTTACTGAGAATGGTCTTTGATTTGGCCCGGATAGTGGTAACTGTTCGTCCCAAACCAAGCGTTTTGCTCAAAGTATGTCTCTTTCAAGTTCTATCACTGGAGAACCAGAGAAACATGTACTGAAATGATGGCCTCTAGTAAGGTCACTATGACTATCTTTTAAAATAAATAATTAAATTCTAATTTGGAGTTTTGTCCAGGAATTGTAGACATGTATAATGTTAGCATAACTGCTGCACCTCTGGAAGCTTAGTAATTGCTACAGTTATTCAAGAAAGCTTGCTTGGTGTTTTAGGATGAGCTTACGTTCAGCTATCACACTGCTTTAAATTTTTTTTTTTTCCCCTTACCAGTTACTCTACAGGTCTTCATTTGATCCTTAAACCTCATGTGATGGACTTAACTTTTATATGCCAACTATTCCATTGTTTACGCTTGTTTGCACTTGGATTATTTGCACTCTTTGAAATGTCTAATTTACTAATACCTTCTTTGAAAGTACTAGAGGGTGTATTCTGATAAAGCAGTTCCAAGAAACATGGATACAGAAGCTGTCATCCTGTTGCTGTTTTCTGAAATGCAGCAAGTCTTTTGCCAGTGGAGATCAGTACGAGAAAAATCTGTTTTGATGATAGTCACGTTTCTCTGGTCTCTTCCTCCCTGCAATAAAAACATCATTTGGTTCTGGTAGTTTGTTTTCTGAGCCATTTAACAATTACATATATACTATTTTTGAACTCATACGCAAGGAACTCATGTTTGTTCTGTTACCAGCTATTCCAACTACTTCCTGAGGAAGTTTTCCATCTATAAGTGTTTTATATTCATCACTCTTATATACATGACCTCACACTGATCATGTTGAAGTGCTTAGTTTTCCAGTAATCCAGATGGTTCCCAGTCAGCAGCCCTGCTGCACTATTTACTTAGAGCTTTTATGAACGTTCTTAGTAAACTTTATTTCCAGATAAAATACTGAGTACCTTGCTGCCAAGAACTAATTCCTGTGGGATTCAATTAGAAATAGGTCTGGCTGAGTCCTCAGTGGTGACACAGACCTGTAGCCTTAGTTTTAATTTGCTTGCTGTGAACTGTATGTGCACAACTGCGCCAGTTTCTCTGTGTCCTGCTGAAAAAGTCAATGTGCAAATATGTTATATCAACACTGTTCCTATTGTCTACCAAATACTGTAATTGCGTGAGGAAAAAAAAGTCATTCCAAAAATATACATTTTCCATACAATTAAGCTGTGTAATTTAAGTACAATTTGCTCATTTATTTCTTGTTCCTATATGAAGAAGTTGCTTTGGGTTTGTTTTTTTTTTCCTGGGATTAAGGGGAGGTTGACCATAAGTTCCTGAATTTGTTCCTTTCTTACTTACTTTCTCAGTATTGGCACTACCTCAGCTTTCTTTGAAATTTTTCTTTTTTTTTCTGAGCTTCCCCAGATTTCTCAGAGCTTATGGAAAATCCACATTAACAGCACACAAGTCTCCTTTGCCAGCTCTTAAAATTCTTGGATGCAGGCTATCTGGAGCTGCTGATTTAAAAACCGCCTCACTTCTGTTCTATGTTTAAGGCTTTCCATGGCTATTGTTGGAATTTTCTGATATATGTTGTTTTTCTCCACAAATGTGTAACAGAAATTTATCTAAACTTTCTATTTTCTCTGAACTACACTATATATTAAAAAATGCTCCTTCTTGCCATTCATGTGAGTAAAAAGCCATTCTAAATACAACTTTTTGCATATCTTGTATTTTGTCATTCTTAACTTGTAATTCATATTGTGTATTCTTCCTGGTTTTTCCTTTGATTACATACTGCTTTTCATGTAGGTTTTTCTCCCCAGACAATGCTAACTTTAGTTAAGAGATTGTGATTCTGTGACTTAAATTAATACCCTGTGCTTTTTGGATATGAAGCTTCCAGGAGTGTTTCCCTCATGTCAAATAATTAAGAAGATAAACAATTAAGAAGCAAGATATGCTTTTAACATGCCTTAGTAGTCTGTAGCGAAACCAATTTAATTTAATGATTTATCATGCGGAATATCATTCCATGTGTATTCATTACACTTTCTGACTTTTACTTTGGTGTTTACAGATTACTGGGGATTTTTTTTTCTCTCTGACTAGTTTGTCCTTCAGAAGAGTAGCTCCTGGGATGAGTCTGTCTATGTGACAATGGGTATGTGCCCATTGTCAATCAGATCTGTTGTAATAACTTAGTGAGATGAAGATTTGCGTTGTCTTCTGGTGAATGTTGGACCTTTCTGATGCACTTTTGGCTGGGTCAAAGGACAGACATATTCCCCAGGCTTTGTTGCTTGGGGTGTGAACACCATTTGTTCTTTGAGATGTGTACATTTATTCTGCTTGTTCCACACTGGTGGCCCGTGGGTGGTTTTGGCAGGGCTCACAGTAGCTTCCTTAAATCTGCTATGTCATTTTTAGTACTGGATACTTGATGTGAGCAGCTCCCTGGAAGCTGTCTTGGTTATGCCAGCCTAATACCTCTAGCATTTGCTTTCAATGGTGATTAACATGTTCCTGTTTACTTGTAAATCACTTTCTTCTCCCAGGTTACTGGGATCTGAACACACCTTTTAGGGTTTTGTTTGAGCTTCTGATCTTAAAATACCTGTGAAGCAGAATCATACCCGAGGCTTCCAGGACAGTCAGAGTCTCTAAACCACTCAGGAGAAATCAAATGAAAGCTATTTTCGACTCTTTTAAGAAAGGCTGCAGCATCTGCTTGCTCTTAATTGTAGGTATCTGGTGATCCTCTTGTGTTCAAGTTTCTCAGTTGTATCATATTTCAGAACTCTCATCCAAGTTCTTTGCTCAGCAATTAACTTTCTCCACAAGTGCCCCAGCTACTTCAGAAAAACACCTGGAACTAAAAAATACTCCTTTGAAAAGATTAATTTTGTGTAGATGGGTAGCTGCTAACTGGCAATGCTCTCTGCAGGTAGCAGGTGGACAGAAGGCACAGCTGGAGTTCTCATATTGCACCTAGCCTGTCCATTTTACATTTTCTAAATTTTCATGCCAATTCTAAGATAAAGCTCAGCATATAAAAATGCAACCACCCCTCAAAATACTAGGGTCTCTTTACCTTAAAAATTTCTCATGTAAGCATGAAAAACGTTAAGTAGGTCTGTGATTTAGAAAAAGAGCAACTATGTTTTGATGGAGTCCTTTACTGCTACAAACGTTGCTGCAAATATTGACTGTTAGGAGATGTTTTCAGGCGGGCAACTGGAACTTCATCATTATCACCACAAGTTCTTTCCTTCTAAATATGTACTTTATGCCTGGCAGATAATACACTTGGCTTCTAATGTCATTGATGTGGTTACAGCAAAACTTCTCTCTTGTCAGCCTGTTTTTGGTTTTTGTTTGTTTTTTTTTTTTTTGTACAGATCACTGTGATAAAAACTACAAAGCTGTTGGTATGCTCTAGCATTTCTAGTCACATGGAATCTGTGATGCATCATTACAATATATCTTAAAACACTCTGAAACGGGGCTGAAATGGGATTGTCCATCTGGGCAGCTTTCAGGAGGATATTTGAATTCATCCTGTTCTAGTTCATTTTTTTTTTTTTTCCAAATTGATGAATTATGTGTTCTCTGCTTTTCTGGAAGTATGTTTGTTTTCTTTCCACTCCTTGCTCTGCAGATGTGATGCTTCCGTCATATTTGTAATAATGAAAAAAACACTTTTTGTAGAGAATAACTGTGCCACTCACATAGTATTGATATCAACCAAGGTGGTTTATTGATTAGCAACATGTAATTTGCTGGTAATCAATGAGCTGTATATTGTGGATCAGTATCAGGAGTACAACAGAAATCACAATACTAGAGGCTTACAAACTGCTAGTAAGCACCTACCAATTTCTTACCCTTCTTACATGCTCACAGATTTCTATGTGTACTCTCTTGCAAGAAGTGTGGGTTACAAATACCCAGTCCCACTTCTGGGAGCCTGTGCAGCCCATCCACGTGCCAGGAAAAGGATACTCTGGATTCCTGTATGCACTCCTGCGAGGGGGGTCCCTACTGCTCTGCCTCATCCTGTCAGTCCCCCCAGTCGGTACCAGCAGTGGAGTGGCAGCTACTTACCATGTCTGATGAGGAGGATCTTAGAAATATTAGCACCTACTGCTCTCCCACCCAAAGTTTTCTTCTAATAATCACAAAATCTCATGCTGCTTTTCAAGCAAACTTTTCCGTCAAAAGGCTCTTGTTAATCTAATTCCCTAGTTACTGTTTAATCTGGGTGGTCATTGTCCTAAGCAAGTTTTGTTATAGTTAATTTCCTCTTAGCGTTATCAGGTTTTGGGCAAACATCCTCTCAGAACACACTGGTTTGGGTATTCTGTTCACACTCGCTATTTATACTCACATTCCTACCCTATTGTGTTGTTATCCAGGCCAAGTTACCAAGGGGGCATGCAGTCCCTGTATGAAAAACCCCCAGCATCAGCCCAGTGAAAGCAGAACTAGTGGGCATACAAAGAGAACTGTGGGTTTTTTTCCATCCAGTTTTCATTTTGGAAGTCACCTCAGAAGACTTCATGTGGGGAAAGGTTAATCAAGTACAGAAAATGAACACTAAACTACACAAATCTCTCCAGTCTGGATTCGGCCACTTGAGGCAGCACCACTTGGCACTTTGTTGTGATCTGTTTCACTTTGTGAAAATAGTTCAAGAAGACTGCAGTAGTTTGTACAACATGTTGAAAACTTGCACCTACTCAAATAATATCCATGGGACTCATTGAACAGAGTGAGCTGTTTTAACACCAGAATTGGAAATGGCTTCCAGGACACAAGTTGTTTAGCTGCTCTTACCTCGCTGGCTTCTCTATGGGTGCTTTGTACTGGGAGTGTTTAGGAACTAGTGGTACGTACTGCTGTGTACAAACTCTCACAATACTGTGCTATGGAAGATTTTGGAGTTGTCTTTCCTCCTCATGTCTGCCTCCTGCAAAGACTTTGTGGGAAGCTGTCAGCAGCAGGGTATTAGCATGATTGGATATCTGTCCTGGAGGAAAAAAAATGGTGTTTAATTTTACAGCAATTCAGTTTACCAGTATATGTAGTCCACATACATGTTTGCCTATGTGTTTCAGAGCCCACTGATCATGGTTTTTTCATCAAAGACCAGTTTAATCTAATATAATTCTTTGGCGAGACAGAGTAGTAGGGAGTTGTTTCACGGTGCTTGTGCTGCTTCTCTGTCATGGAATAGGGATAATTTAAGGAATGGTTCTGGTCTCACACTGCCTTATGCCTAGAGGAAAAATTTCTCTTGAGATGGAATGCATCACTTCATCACGTTTAGGTTTTTTGTTCCTGAAAAGATTTTCCTCATCTCTTTAGGATTGGTGTCCTTTTGTGATATTCTTGATCCAATTGGTTTTCAGATGGTGAAATTTTGCAAGCACAAAATTTAGCAAATGCTTGCCACAGATGATGAGGAGACTTAAACTAAGGGGTGATTTCCACCTTGATGTTACAGGAGTATTAGAGCTGGATATTAGTTGCAACTTGCAATTTTATCTAGATTACATCCAGGTGTTGGCCTTTTATGGGACTTGAAGTGCCCTTCCAAACCCTGGCATCTGTAAAGAAAGATTAAAGCCAATTTAGCAATGCTTCTCCTGTTGTGACCTGACCCTCTGTGAACTAGCCAAGCTAAATTACTCAAAACCTGACAGAAACAGGAATAGCAACATAGAACTTAGGACCTGGAACTAAAGGAGATACTGTGGTGTTAAAGATGTGCTTTAGAACAGAAGTTAGTAGCCACTGAGGAAATAATCACACAATGATTGCTCAGAACAGCTGGTTGGATCCACAACATAACATGAAAGTGATCTAAGAGGAATCAAATATGAAGAAGTTTTGGTTTCAAAGGGTTTACTAACTTCTCCACAAAGCTAATGTGGCAAAGTGGCAGCTGCAGTTTACTGCATGGAAGTTATGAGATTGTAGTAGCCGGGCAGGAACAACTGTGGAGTTTGTAATATCATTCATAGAAGACCCAGAAGTTTTGTTTAAGAGAACATCTTACTAGGAGCTTACAGCAAGTCTATTAAACTTATCTTTCACCTAAATGCATGCCAGAAGTTCCTACTTCATGAAAAGCTCCTACTTCATGAAAATGGGGCTTGTGCGTGGCCTTTCACACCAGTCTACAAAATGTGGTTGTAAATGTGGAATATAGTTTACTATATTTTTCCCCTAGGAAATGATGTAAAACAGAAGTCTTTTTCCCCTCCAGCAATCACTTAAATAACATAAGAGCAACTATATGTAAATTAATGTGCACACGACTGCACATCCAACATTCCAGCCTCTGTGCAGAGTAAAATCCCCAGCAAGAGGTTTTCCAGATGCAAATCAAGGGAAGCAGTTTTGTCTACTGGTTTAAAACAGAGGAAGAGGTAATATTAGCATTTACAAGGGTTGTGGTCAAGAATTCAATTTTTAGGCAAATGAAATTAAGTATTGCAGTAAAAATAGAAGGTTGGTTTGAGTATGGTACCCATGTCCCCTGAAAAAAAATTAGAAATATTAATACTTGTCATTTTTTCAGCATTATGACCTCATGATGTTTATGTACAGAACACATATGTTTAAAAATATTCTTTCAATAATGATGACTGTTGGAAGTTGTTTCTGAGAGCAGACAGCAGGCACTTCGTCCTACCAAAAGCCCCTTACCACACTGCCACAGGTGTATTTCCTTTTTGAGAGTCCCTTACCTGTTCAGAGGAATAGCTGATTTTCATACACTCTTGTGAAATGTTCCTGGTGTGAGGTAGAGCAAATCCCTTTGTTCTGGCAGGACCAAATGCTTATGCTAATACCTAGGAATTGTTTCTCATTTTTCCTGAAAAAAAAAACAAAGGCAAAACCAGCAGTACACCTTTGGTACAGAAAACTGAGCTTTTTACTCTTAAAATCTTCCGTATATAAAGGAAATTTCTTTTCCAATGAAGAATCTACCATTACTTGTGTACTGGCATACATTACTAAATCATTGGTGCTACTTAAATGTTGCACTAACTAATCATAATTAGTAATAGTGCAATCATAAAGAAAAGAAGGAAAAAACCACACTCAGGCAGTTTGGGGACTGGTAATGTTTTGCAGAGCATTTAGACAGGTTTTCATTTTCAAGACCAGTTGGGGTTTTGAGTGTCTGGGGCTGGGAGAGGAAGACTAAGCTTCTTTTAACTAACCAATTAATTAACTAACAAATAATTAACTACTCTGACCTGATGGTAATGGGTGACCACTCTGAACTGAATCAGTGACTTTATCTAATTTTAAGCACTAGCTCAAGACCTTAGTTTAAGTCATATAGTGACAGTCCAATGGGCATCTTTGTATGCAGGTATCTCCAGCATACAACAGAGAAAGCCACAAGCCAGCATAAACTTATTTTTCAGTGGGAGTTTCCCTGATTGAAAGGGTTGTAGCAAATAGGTTTCGATTTTGGGGTGTTTCCTCTCTCCCTGTCTCCAGCTTGTCCCCTTGCCTCCTCTAGCCCCCTCCCTTGTCTCCCTGGGCAAATGGCTCTTTTGCAATGATTGATCAGTAGTGGTGATTTTTATGATCAGGACACTTTTTCAAATGCTGTTTGCAATTCAATACACAACTTTTTAAAGAAACTATGCAACCATGAAAACGTTCTGAAAAATGTAATGATATTTGTTTCCTCTGAAAGTTAGCTGTTAGCAGGAATGATTTATTAAACTTTAAGAATATCTATTTTTCCCCTTTCAGTTAGAAAACATTTAATAGCAATCATTTCACTCCCAAAAGATGTACAAGGATTGACAACTTTAAGGGAGGTCTGGAGTCCTGACACTTTCTTAACAAGGACAAATCAGTGTGACATTCATCTATTGGCATGTTAGTGCAGTGATACATTCCTTCAAAAGCTTTGCATGTAGCTTTTGTGTTATCTGTAAAGCATTTTATTGGAACTGTTGGCTAAGAGTGAAACAAGAATGTGGAAAAGGTGTATGGTATCTCTCTAAACTCACTGTATTATGTAATATATACTATTAACTACTATTAAAAGAAATCCACCCTCCCCAGCCTATCTGTTTCCTTATTTACATTCAGCTTTTTTTACAATCTCTGTTCAGGTGCAACTTTCAATACTTGTCTCTGGGACCAGCTTCATTTGTGCCACGTCTGAATCAAAACCCTTTCACCATTCTTAAGTGGTCAAGAAAAATACATGGCTTGGAAATAAAACTGATTTTCCTTCCATCCTTTTGGGGGGAGTGTCTTAAAAATAACTGCACATTTACATTTCCAATTTGCAGCCTACTTTGCTCTTTGTAGCCTGGCACATGTGCAGTAGAATATTTATTAAGTTATGAATTACTCTGTTATCCCAGGTGCCCTGCAAAGGCAAATGCAATCACCTCCCTGCTCTGCTGAACACTTGGGCTATTGAACTTCAGGCTGGGTCGACAGCAAAACTCAGCCTTGTGCTCAGAGAAGTCCAGGGGTGGGTGGTGGTGCCTCTACTGTCAAATTGTCCCATGGCATCCTTAGCTATTGGCAGACTGGGATAGATGCCTGTAGAGTTTTTTGTTCTATTTGTCTTCTTTAACTGGTTTTAAGGCTTTTCATTTGACAGGCAGACAAATAATTGACAGCTGGGTTAACTGAAGCATAGAAAGAAACTCTTTGAGCACTGCATGAAGGTATTTGCAGCAGATAAATAGCTAGAACAAAGTAAAATATTCCAAGTACAGTTAATTTTAAAAATAACCATTCATTTCCTATCCCTATTTTCACCTTTGTTCTAGCAGATGAAAATATGAATACAGATAAATAATACAGGTAGAATAAACTGAAAAAATTGATACACAAGCATCCATTTAAGTTCCATTAAATTTACAAATATTTGTGGTATATTGTGTGGAACAGTTCTTGTTTGTTTTCTTTGCTTTATCTTACTACAGAATACAGAAGCAATCCATACATCTTCAGACTTATGTTTTCATGTTTCCCATCCTACTGTCTGAATTGAGGATGTGCCCACTTCCAAGTTATATAGTATTTTTATTGTTTGAAAATAGTGATGTTACCACTTCCTTTCTGAGTTGAGATAAAGCGTAATAATAATAATAATAGAGCAAACAACAGAACAAGCCAGATAAAGAGCACGGCATCAGAAGGGTAGCTTATGCTAACTTCTTTTAAAAATTATTATGAAATGTCTTTTGATATTTCTACTTGGGATCCAGAGACACTAAACCTTCAGCTACAATAAGTGAAAATTAATATGCAATTATAAACTTTCATGCTTTTTCTTTTCCTTCTTTCTCATTCTTCCTAGAAACTGTTTATTACAATTGCATAGTTCCCGTGCTTCTATCCATCTTTTCTTGTCTTTCTTGTAATCACTTGACTGCTAAAATAATTCATTTTTAGAGGTTGCTTTTCATTGTAAGGCATGAAAAAATATTTTTACCTAAAACCATTACAGCACTAATTAGTATTGGCTCTTATCTGGGGATTCAATTAAAATTACATACAATTTCTTAAGTGCATCCTGTCAAGTTTTACACATGTGCCCATTTGAGGAAGAAGAGGACACATGTCAGGGGAGGTTGGGATGAGGAATGCCATTCATTATAAAATGAAAGAAAAAAAAAGGCCAGAATTAGAACTTTTAATTCATGCTTTCCCTTGGTGGACAACACTGTATAACCACGAAATCACAAAATACAACACTCTTATGTGGTTAATATGTCCAGGGCTACTGCTGTTGATTACTACCCATGAGAATGCAAGCACTTTACAGTATCTTCTTTATATGTACTTTCCAAAATTAGTAAATGCAACCAGGTTTGGTATTAGGTACTGGGAGATTAATGAGAAATTGCTGAAGTTTCCATGCAGGCTGTGGTTATCCCAGACTGCTGTGAGGCAGGAGCTAACCCACCCAGTTTTGAACAGCTGTGCTCAGTGCTGCAGAGCTGGAAGTTTGAAAGGCAGCTTGTGCTACTAAGGGACAGAGAACATAAAACAAAAAGCAGCTCACCTTGAGAAACTGGCTGCTGTCACATGACATCCCAGGCTCCCAGAAACAGCACTTAGGTTGCTGCTATCAAAAACAAACAAACAAACGAAACTAAACACCAGAATAGTTGTGTTTCCAAGGAAAATAATTGTATCAAGCTGTGGAACTCGGTTGATAGTAAGACACGAGAGATCTGACCTTTACATTTACAAGTTGGGAGAAATGAGGCTTTGTTCCTTCCTCAGAACACAGTCAAGGTGCGTGGTGACTCTAATTTGAGGAGGTACACTCTTATTTGATGTTGTTAGCATCAGATAACCTGTGCCTTGAATACCTGGCCAGCAAAGTCATTCCAATACCATCATTCCCAGACTGACACTGATGCTGCATCATCTGAATCTGTGCAATACTTCAATAAATCTTCTGTTTAGGCTGATCAAGCTGCTGGCAATCAGCTCCAGAAACACAGAGAATAAATAAACTAGGTGTGAGTAGCTGTTAAGGTTTATAACTTACAACCATGTCTTGCTAACCATCTAGAACTGTGCTGCATACATATGTAAGAGGAAGGAGAGATAAAGGACAAAACCAGTTTATAGAAAGGGAAAAATTTGGATGAACAGGATCCCCTTAGAGTTGTGACACAATTATCTGCAACTGCTCTACTGGCATCATGTGCCTTCTACTAACACTTCATTCAGAGGTATGCAAGTGTGACAAAGTTAAGAGCAAAGTGCAGCTACACTCATTAGCTCATTCCAGCTTTAGAAGCAGGAAGGAATCTTTTAAAAACCTGAAGCTGGGTCCAGATGACGAAAACAGAAAGGAAAAAAGGCTGGTGGATTACATAGAAAAATAGATGGGAAAAAGAAACTTCAAGGAACTAACATAAACTCCGTAAGTTTTCATTTTCAGAATATCAAGAACAAGAAATCTGTCAAGACTCTCTGGCAGATCTATTGACGTCAGGTTTTTAAAAGAAAAAAAAAACAAAAAACTCCAAAACAAAAATCAAGGCTACCCCACCCAAACGTTTTAACCTGTTTCCTCCCCAAGACAACAAAGCCAATGCAAAGAAGCAGAGTGATCCTTGCATGTACGTTTTCCCTGATGGAAACACAAAACAGGCTCAAGTTAGAAGCATTTTTGTAGAACTCAGGTGTTGTCTGAAATTCAAGCATCTATAAAAGTTGTTATAATTGCAGAACTTCTGTGGTTAGAAGTGACCTCTGGAGACTGTCTAGTCCAACCCTCTCTTCAGAGCAGAGTCAACTAGAGCAGCTTGTTCAGTACCATGTCCAGCTGGGCTCTGAGTATCTCCAAGGGTGAAGACTGCCTAACCCTTCCAATCAACCTGCTCCAGTGTTTGACCATCTTCACACTAAAAATGTTTTCTCTTGCATTTAAATGGGGTTTCCTATCCTTCTGTTTGTGTCCATTACATCTTGTCCTGTCACTGAGCAACGCTGAGAAGAGACTGGCTCCATCTTCACTGCCTCCCATCAGTATTTGTTCAAACTGGTAAGATCCCCCGAGTCTTCTTTTTCCAGGCTGAACATTCCCATCTCTCAGCCTCTCCTCACATGCAGAGGTTCCAATCCTGTGATCGACTTAATGGCCCTTTGCTGCTCTCCTGATCCAGTACATCCGTGACTTTCTCGTTCCGGCAGAGTCCTGAGCCGACCACAGAGCCCCCGAAGTGTCTCAGCAGGGCTGAGTGAGCACCGGGGAACACAACCTGTGCTGGCAGGGCTCTGGCGGAGCTGGCGGCAGCCTTTGGAGCGCGCCCCAGATGCTGTTGGCCACCTTTGCCGCAAGGGTGCATCGCTTGCTCATGTTCCACTTGGTGTCCGCCCGCAGCTCCTGGTCCTTCCCGCACAGCTGCTTCCCAAGCGCTGGCCCCGAGTGCGGCTGGAGCCCGGCGTTATCCACCACCACGGGCCACACACTGCATGCAGCTCCTCGCACTGCGCGCCAGCAGCAGACTTCTCTTGGTGATGTCCCTCTGAGATGGGCACAACCATCCGCGGTACCGACTGCTCCATCCCACTCTGTATCACCTGCAGAATTCCAGAGGGTGCTCCATCCCATCGTCCAAGCCTTCAATGGAGACGTTAGCCTGCACTGGGCCCAGTGTCGATCTCTGGGGTGCAACACTAATGACTGGTCTCCCACTGGACTTCATGTCACTGATCACATGTCACTTTGTGCCCAGCAGCTCAGCTGATTTCCAGTTTCCACTATTTAGTCAGTACTTCACCGGTTTCTCCATGAGGATGTAACAGGAAACAGTGGCTAAAACCCTCCCTAAGGTCAAGATAAGCAACTACCACTGCCCTCCAGCAGCCAGTAATCTAATTGCAAAAGGCTACTAGGTTGGTCAAGCATGATTTCCTCTTCATAAATCCCTGGTGACTACTCCCAATCACCTTTTTGTCCTTCCTATGTTTGGCAATGATTTCCAGAGTTATTTGTTCCACCAATTTTCCAGGGATTTAGATGAGGTTGATTTGCTTTAAGTTTTCCAAATCCTCCTTCTTGACCATCTTGCAGACTGGAGTTCGATTTGTTTTATTTCAGACCTCAGAATTCTCTCCTCAGCACCACAACCTTCCAAAGATAGCCAAAAGTTGCCTGGAAATGACATTGGCAAGCTCTGTCATCAATGGTGAATGCATCCCATCAGGTCCTACGGAATTCTGTACATCTTGTTTGTTTCAGTGTTCCCTAACCTGATCATTCTTTAGCAATAATAAGTCTTCCTTGCATCAAACCCAAGTACCAAGTAAAGCTTCCTTGCTTGATCTCTCAACTCTTGCATATTTGTTATTTATGTTTGTGTGTAATCAGGAGCTCCTTGTTTATCCTTGGAGGCATCCTGTCACCTTTACCTGATTTCCTATTCATGGGTGGACCAGTTTTGAGCTTGGAGAAGGCAATCCCTGAAAATCAACCAGGTGTCCTTGGCTCTTCTTCTCTCCAGGATCATATCCCAGGGAAGTCTTTAAAAAATGAATTTCCTAATTACATGATTGACATCAGTGCAAGATGCATTAGCAGATTCTATATTAAAGGAAATAACAGACACAGACACGATTTGTTTAGAAAGAGCCAATATTGCTTTGGTTGGAAGAATTGCACTTCACAATTGTGTTGGATCGTATTGGAATTCTTTAGGAGCACTGACAGCACGTAGATAAAACACTGATTGATATGTTCCCTTAGGGTTTCCAAAGGTATTTTAAAAATCCTTCACTGCAAGCTTTTGAAAGGTACTAAGCAGCCACATTTAGGAGAGAAAACCCGGGGCTGGATAAGTCGAAAGATAGGCGCAGGGGGTAAAACTGTCAGTTTTCTCAGCAGGAGAAAGTGCCCACTGGTTTTTCAGGGGATCCTCAGCTGCCCAGCACATCCACAAATGAAGTGCAAGAGGGGGAGCCGGAAGATAAACAAATTTGCCGATGGTGGAGTTATTTAATTGCAAGGGCCAACTACAAATTGGCAGAACAAAATTCAAGGTATATTGGTGTGAGGCAAACAGACAAAATTGTTATCATCACACAGTACCAAGGATTATGAAGTGTTAGGCTTGAGATATTTCTTGATTAGTATTAACTTAGAGCTCATTAGAAAATGAGAAAACAAATCAGAAAACAAACTTTAGAAGTTAATAAAAAAATAGAGACCATCATTATGGCAGCAGAGTATGGTGTGCCTGCAGCTTGAGTGCTGTGCAGAGCTTTCTCTCACACTACCAAAAGAGAACCTCATAAAACTGACAGAAACATCTGCAGAGCCGATTATACTTCAAGAGCAGATCTGGGCCATTCAGTATCCTTCTGTCAAGTACAACAGAGAATTTGAAGGGTGCTTGATTTTTCACAGAGACTCAAGTAGCACTTGTTGATGCTAAAGTATCATTAAGCAAAAAGTCACAGGTTTCCAGCAGTGTAAGCAACAAGCTTCCTAAACTGGCAAAATAAATACAACACATAAGCATTTAGGAAGTAGTAAAAAAATTAATTCCATTTTTTATTATTTTGAAAACTGCAGAAACATTTTTATTTAAGGCTTGAAGTTAAGGTGAGGCATGTCAATGGCTTTATCTAAAATTTTATTTTACATGCCCTCAGCTAATCATCTCAAAAGGTAACCGACTTATTATGATAACTTCTATAAAACAATTTCTTTATTAAATAAGTTATGCAACACACACAAAAAAAAGTTCTGGTTCTATAGCATAATTATTTTGACAGAGAAACATGGGAAATATTTTCCAGAATTTACTTTAGGTTTTTTAATTCCAGCCAGCATTTTATATTTCCACTTAAGGAGGACAGAAGACCAAGAAATAGTTAAGCTTAGATATCCTTTATAAACCATTAATTTCAATTACCAACCCAAATACCATAAAGACCTACAGAATCATCTCAAATTCACATAGTTGCTCATTTCCAGGATTTCACGGGGCTAAGAACAGATGCGTGTCAGAAATCAGGAAACTGGCTCAATTCCTTTGGGATTTTTTTTTTTCTAGAATGGAAGCAAGGGGGAGGAAGGGTAAAGAAGAAAAGCAATTTGACTGAAACATCACTCTTTCTCCTGTCTTGAAAAGAAGCAGAGGCTTTGAGCAGAAGGGCAATATCAGCTACAGCAGGCAGCTCCAGATAAGGGTTCAGATGTACAATTATCAGTTCTGATAAATCAGCGATCAGAGCTTTTTGTCTTCAGCATTGCCTACAGCACTTCCTTTCCCAGACACACTACAACCCGATTAGGAAAGATAGTAGATAAGACACAAGCAGTGCAGAGGGTAGTTCAATAGTGTGTGCTTTGAGCACCAGCAGAGGAACATTATTACTGCTGTAAGCAAACTTCCTTTTCAGTACTTCCAGTATCTGTCAGTCACTATAACCGACCCATTTTTTACAAAGCACAAATAATCCTCTCTTTGCCATTGTTTTTCCCATTTTTAAAACTCCATTCTTCACAAAATGTCTTTATAATACTTCAGAATTTACAATGTTCCAACTAGTAAGTTGCTACTAACAGACCTGGTAGAAGGGAAGTCTTATAAAAAGACCAGGTTTTTAATGCATCTTCTTAGACTTAGTAGCCTTAGACTGACAAAAAGGTTCTTTATTTCAAGGATTATGTGAGCAGTTCACATTTTCCATATCAGAAGCAGCATACTTTCTGAAATTAATTACATCTAAGAACAGGTTAAATAGAACACTGACGCTCTGTATTTATTTTTCTGCATTCATTGATTGTGATACATACTCATTCCTTGGTAAATGAAGAGGAAAAGCTCAAATACACTACCCTAGCTGAGGTAAAGAACTACTCATCTCTGACATTTTGAAAATACCAAAAGGTATTATGTATAAAGAACCTTCCAAAAGCAGACCCTTCATTTGTACTTCACTTATGTACAACCAACAACTTTTCTGCACATCACATTTCCTAGTGAGCAAGGCAGCACACAACCAGAAAAAGTCATGTCTGCCATCTCGACCTTTGCCTCTATCCCCTTCCAGGGTAAAACCCCACAGTTTCATTAAATCACTTTATTTTTAATTTTCTTATATCAAAACGGCTGGCTCTTTTTTTTTTTTTTAAGTATAGAAAACAGCAACAAAGCCTTTAGATCACAAAGGGGCTAAATTAATTATGTTCAGAGGAAGGATGGAGGGAAAGAAAAGTCGACAAAAGAAATATAAAGAGTCCTGAGTTTTCCTAGAGGCTCTGCTTGAGGTCGCCGAGGGTGGGGAGCAGCTGGTCTGCACTCGGGCGCTCCTCCACGCTCGCCTTCCAGCAGCAGCTGATGATGCTCCGGAGCGTCCTGCCCGCGGGGGACTCGTGGAACACCTCGGCGGCCAGCGAAGGGCGCAGGCTGTAGGCGACCACGGCGTAGAGCACATGCTGCCGCTCGCCCAGGTACGGCTGCTCCCGCATGACCATCTGCCACAGGGTGATGGCAAACGAGTAGATGTCTGCTTTGGCAGTGGCCCTCTCCCCCTTGAGCAGCTCAGGGGCACGGTGGGTGTACGTGCCCCCTTGCTGGCAAACACGGGGGCTCTGGGAGAAGCCCTTCTCCAGTTTCTGGGAGCACCCGAAGTCTCCAATCTTGCACACTCCCTGCTCAGTGATGAAAACGTTTGCAGGCTTCAGGTCCAAGTGCACAATGTCCTGCGAGTGCAGAAAGGCTAAGCCTGTCATGATGTCACAAGAATAGCACACAGTCTCCTCCATGCTCAGGGCCTTCCTTTCACATCCTCCATCATCATCCTCCTGTCTCCATGCATCCCCAGTGCCATAAATTACATGGTGCAGGGTGATGTTCCCCACGTACTCCATGATGATGGTGCCCAGGCTGTTCTGGCTGGCCGGGGCACACGTGCTGGCAGCCACCACACGAACCACATTATTGTGCTGCAGCTGGGTCACGTTCAGCTCAGCCCAGAAGCTCTGCCGCGATGCCAGCCGGTTCTTGCTGCTCTTCTTCACCTGCTTCACAGCCACAGTTGCACCGTGGTAGGTGGCTTTGTAGACAGAGCCAAAGCCCCCGGATCCTAAGGGCTGCAGGAGGCAGAGCTGCTCCCAGTCAATGGAGCACCAGGACAGGCGTGGGGGCAAGCGGCGAGTCCTGCCTGAAGGAGCTCCCCCCAAAAAGCTTTTGCTGTCTTTGCCAGGGATAACTAAAGGGCTGCTGCAGGGGCGTAAATCCGCAGAGGGGGAATACTCAAAAGAAAGAAAACAATTAAGAGGAATAGGTGATGGCATAATATGAAGGAAAAAACAACAGGCAATTACCAAGACAGAAGACTGGAAAGCTTCCCTGAGAGAAAGGACTCTAAACTGCCTTCCAAACCTTTTATCCTCCCTTCACCATTCTCCCTCCCACCCCCAAATGAACTGCATCTGTCTCAACTGTCGGAACCAAATCAGGTTCACCTGAAAACATTCTTCTCCAGCTCTGAAGCAAATCACTAGAAAGTCAAGACAAATGGATTTAAAGCTAAAAAATTATTAACTCATAAGTATTTCACATAATTTCTAATCTCAAAGAAAAATAAATATGTTCTGCTCATTGAATGCCTCTAGCAAAACACCCCAGGAGTTAATAAAGCAGTGACTGGTGAATGCAATTCACCATGGCTCCAGGCAGGAATGATCGGCATCAGGTGTATTAAACAGCTCAAAGTCTTTGTCAGTGGAAGCAGCTGAAGTGGTGAGTGCTAACCTTTGATGATGCTATGGCAGGCATAAATATAAAAGTGTGTTTGTAGGAACCTACCACTTAAACATGACTGGGACAAGGGCACTGGTTTGGGTGCTCAGCTTTGCCCATGCAGGACCACAACCTTATTAGCAGCATAAAGACAAATGATTGTTCTGTATCATCCTTCAGATATAGTAACTAGAATTACACGTAAGTATTTGGTCATCATCCCATCACACCCCATGCAGTTACTACAGGTGTGTATTTTATTTCTGGATCTTTCTTAGAAAAATTATTGCTGAATTTACAGAGTTGTTCTGGCAGAAATCAAACAAAGATAATTTTGTTTTAGTGGTCCCAGTGTTTCTCTAAGGGCTTTTTTGAGTTTTGACCCTCTCAAATATTTGCAGTGCTCATGCTACCTGTCCTAGTGTTTGGTACCTGCTGTACTAACCGTATACAGCAGACCACCCTTACGGGATATATATACACTTAAGGACTTCTGAATATTCCAGTATCTTTCTCCACATGTTGACAAATACCTTGGAAAGCTTGGACCCTGTTTCCCACCTCCTCTCTCTCCAGAACCTTCCTCTGCATGTCAGATTTTTCAGTACAGATTCTGCAATGGGACTTCAGTCTGATGGTGCCTCTTTCTGCAGTTTACCTCTGGGCAACACCGGCTCTGCAGGCGGTTCCTGCAGAGTCTTCCCGGTGTTTTCATTTTTTTGTTTTGGTTGGGTTTTTTTTTTCCCTCTGGATGAGTAAAATGCAGCACAGGCCGCTGGGGGATGGGGCGTTTCAAGGGTACTCAGACCATGTGCAAGCAGAACTGGGGTGTTCTCCACCTCGAGATAGGTTCAGTTGTTCACCTTAACACACAAACCTGATGTCCCAAAGTCATCTTCTGACCCTCCTTGAACTCTAGATCAGCTCGACCAGAGGGTCTCAAAGACATCACTCTACAGTGAATCAGTGATGGAGATCTTCCCCAGAACTGAGATTTATCAGGAGAAATTTGCCACAGCAATTCACAGGGAAGCAAACTTGGACCACAGATGAATGAGAATGGAGAATTTGGGTTCTCACCCGGCAGTGTGAAACAGACAGGTTGGGAAAGATCTGGATAAACAGGTGCTAACTGGAGTTGTTAACAAGTGAGGGCGCAAAGACTAAGGGATGCCAGGAGACCTCGCAGTGGCCGTGACAGTTCCTGCCGATGGGACTGCCTGACAACACCAAGGCTCCTCTTTCCTGGCCGCTCCTAGAAGGGACTCGGGCAGTGCAAGAGGCACCTGGACCCGGCAGGTGCTGCCAAGCCCTGTGAGCTGAGCAATATCCTATTGCTACTCCCGCTTCGGGGCACTTCTCTGGCTCGCCATCAGTTACACAGGGATGTTCTGGGGGTGGGGAGAGGACCAGAGGATCTTTAGTGTGGAGTGCAATAAGCCATGGAGACAACAGGTATTATTTCTTGAGCAGCACTACGGTTTTATGCTTGTATGTAGAAGTCTTAATTTCCAATCGTTGCAGAGAATGTTTCTCTGAGTTTTCTGTTTTCTGAGTGCTATAAGAGCTCCAATTCTTCAGTCGGCTTTTGTGCCTTACAGCATAAAAAAGCACCAGAAAGACATTTCTGCTCTGAATTCTCCAAGCCTATTTTCACCAGATTAGGGTGGCAGTGAATTTCAAAGGAAAAGCTGGGTGTGGAGAGGCATAGGTAGAAGGAGGTGTGGATGAAGAGACTGAGAGCAGACCTGTTAAGCTGACAACTATAGCATCGTATCTGATGTTTGTGAATGCTATAAACAGCAGTAAAATCTATGGTCATAAAACATATAGTCAGGCTTAGGGTTGTGTCCAAATTTCTTTGATTGAAATTGCATTCAAAAGGATGTATCAGACCTTCCACGTTATTATTTCCAAACTCCATGTCCACTTCTGTCACTTGTCCTTTTGTTACCTTTTCAGGTAATTTTCTTGTTGCTCTTTTCTGTCAGAAACCTTTCTGTTTTGCCCTGCCATGGTAGACATTGTTGTATTGTTCTTGGGGAATACACTAAATTTTTGAACAGGAAGAGGGGCATTCTTTGGTATCCAAAGTGCATCAATGTAACTTACTGCTCTGCCTCAAGCTTACTGCTGAGGACCAAAGCAAGAGAGCATCCAGAGTCTTTCAAAGTGAACACGATTAAATCAGGTTTAAATTCAAACAAGCTTTTATTCTTAATAAATATTATTTTCCTGTAATCCATGGGTGGTTTGGCCCAGTGACCTCCCAGCAGCCACAATCGCTGTAGGACATCCCTGCTGAGCTTCACAGCCCTGTTTGGCTCCAGCATTAATGCAGGCTGGGGCAGGTCCCTGGTGAGGCTGGGGAGTCACCTGCAGAGGGGAGCAGGGCTGCTGGGGACAAGCTGCGCCTTCCCTCCCCACCACCCTTCCCCAGGGCAACCCTCAGCAGCCTCCAACCACACTGTTCCCATTCCACTGCCTTTTCCATGAAGGAAACGGAAGCTGTAGGAGCCAGAAGTCATCAGCACAGAATGCAATAGGAACTGGTGAAAGTGACAGGAGGGAAGCACACAGTCTGTGTCCCGTGGACTGCAATATGTCCCCACTACAATCAACTGCAGCAGCAATGTGTTTGTTCCAGGCTCGTGTGTTGTGTTCCTGCAAGTAAAACATATCTGTGCATCCAATGCTGCACGAGCTGCCCAGCCTAACCTGTGCTTCCGGATGAGAAGGAATCCAGAATCCTGCTCGGTTCCCCCATCCGTATTTCACTTGCATATCAGGAGTACAGAAACTCTTTGTCTGCCATTGTTGTTAGTTACTACTGCTGTTTGTTTGGTCACCAGACAGGAGAAGTCAGCCCTGATACCAAGGGCCTTAAAGGGCTGCTATGGATGTAACCCAGCACAACACAGCACACACACCAAACACCAGTTTTGTTGTCATCAGGGTGCATCATTCTCAAAACTGGCATTCTTAATAGCCAGTTTTGTCTGGAACCCCAAAGGATGGGGTTGGGGATTGGAACGGACTTCAGAGAGTTTAGGAGTGTATAGTTATATACTTCTCCTCAATCACTACTTTATTTCTTTGTACATTTGGTGGTTGTAGGATGTAACAATCCCTTGAAGGCTTCACCGTCCAGAGGCTTCTGAGAACTGCCTTACAATACAGAGGTAGCATTGTGTTTCTACTAGGTTACTTTGTAACCTTGCTAAATGAGCCAAATGTAGCTCTTCAGTACTTAAATTACAGTCCTACTCAAAGCAAGACAGTTCCTTAGCCTGTGGCTTAGCCACTTCTGAGAGGTTTTCTTCTCTGCTTGAAATCAAAAGTTTTCTTTTTTTCTCCTTTTACTCTTAGTCCCTCTGATCTCAGCTTAGGTTTTGATGATGAACCTACATTCTCCTCAAGCACAGGGTTTCATAGTCCAAGTGTTTCTTCCAGTCACACCTCATAGACCTCAAATGATATTCAGAGTTGCCTGAAAGGAATTCTGATATGATCAATTGCACAGGTGTAAGTGATAGTGTTGTCTGGAGCCAGTCCCTACAGAGACTTGCTCTGAAGACAGGCCACTGATTAAGCACTTTTTTTTTTTCTTTTTTTTACTACAAGCACAAGCCAGCAAAGAATCCAGTTCATGTTTCAGCGTTTGGCTGTTTTGGTGAGAAAAATGACACCTTGGAACTGCAAATACAAGCAAGTTTTCATTAAAGCAGTGAAAGGTAAACCCAAATGCAAGGAAAGAATACATCTGCGAGAACTGTGATGCTGTTTTACTGCTAAGACATAATAATAATAAACATTTTAAAAGGTTAAACCCTAGTTTATAAATAATAAGATCAAGTTTCAAACACACATTGCCAAACAGCTGTTTGATGCTTTTTTTCCTTCACAGTAAGGTTACTCCATGTGTTCAAGAGCATGAAGCAAAGGCTCTCCTTACCTGAACACACTGAGGTTTTAACTGGAGGCACTGGAAAGGCAGGTGAGGTTTCACAGCTAATTTACAGGGGTCTCAGTGACCAAGGTGGACCAGGGATAACAATCTGAGAGCTGCAGCTGTAGATTAATACCACAATTTCAAAAGAGCACCTTGTGACAAGCCAGAAGAATCCAAACTTAGGGATAAAGACAATGAAATGTAAAATACAGGCTCTCACCCACAGAAGTACTTTCTGGCCATGCAAAGGTGGATACCTATCCCGGCAGGTGGAGTGCTGTCACATGGCAGGTACCAGGTACTTATGCAGTATTTTCAGCCAAATTGTCCAAGAGTGGTTTTGCAGTCTTGCCCCAGGAGCAAAGGCGACTTTGCTGGGTCATGGGGAGATGTCAAATATAGTGGTGGAATTTGAGACTTGTAGCTTAAGGACTAGAAAACAGCTTCAATGCTTAATGTGAAAAACTCATCACATATAGCCAAGAACCCAGGGGAGCAATGCTAGTGCTAAGTTTCATGCTGGGGGGCTGCTGCTTTGCCAGGTACATGGATTTAATGCTGATGCCTAGACTGATGCACAAAGGAGTGAGTCTCTCCCTGCAGCTTGCACAACCCCATTAACACAGATCATGCCCAGCTCTGTGATGTATGTTAAACACCCTGCCATAGCAAATGTGGTGGCTTCCTGCAAGCACCACCTCTTTGGAGAGCTGTAGAGGGGAAAAGGCAAGAGAATCAGCTGAATTTGGTGGCTCTGAAATGATGGCCTGGGTACTCTGGCGGGGCACTGCAAATTCTCAGGGGTTGCCTTAAGTTAAAGGGGTTTAAGCCTGACATTAAAATGGGTCATACAATTCAAGTACATTGCTGCAAGGCTTTCAGTGAGTAAGCAGAAGCTTCTTGTAAAAATACTGCTGAATTCAGCCTAAGCTGATCAGAGCATATAAACCATGGGGCAACCCTGCATCACTTTATTGGCATAGGGAGCCAAAACCTGACAAACAAAAGGAGATGATCTTCAGGTGAGGGTAGACTTCAGAAAGTTTGGGAGTTTAGTCTGTGTTTATGTGTCATGAGTGTTTGATATTTGATAGTCTTATGTTATAGCTCAGATATTGCTCACTTATGGCATGCCCCTAAACCATACAAAGCCTGTATTTAACTTTTATTTTCAGTATAAGTACTTGTGAGGGAACTTTAAGGATTTACCTATGATCATGTGTGCAACAATTTAACATAAGCCAGGAAGCCAGAGTTGAGCCTAATTTCAGAGGCACAGACTATGGAACTTTTCTGCTGAAATTGTATCTAAGACTACACAAGGCCAGCTGACAAACACCTTCCTCACTGGAGTCTGTGCACCCTTTAGATAAACTGCTGTCTCTCATAGATTAATCAAGTAATTGGAAGAAGCTCTTCCAGCTTGCCTGGGAAACCACACACTCTGTTAACTAGGGGATACCTTAATAAACAATATGATTCCCTTTGGACTTGCAAAACACAAACACTTTAGACTTAAACATTTTGGAGGAAACCAAATTGAAAAAAACCCCAAACTAATTTATCAACTTTTCCAGCTTAGATTAATTACTTTCCCATGCATGCATGCATACATACATGTGCACACACACATTCACCAGAGTTTAAGCAATATACTGATTTTTAGAAACTGACTATTCAGCTTCTCTGCACTATTTAACACATATCAAGCAGAGATCTGACTTATATGAAAATGACACTAAACCATCCTTCTTTGTATGTGGCAGTTCAGCCAACAGTGAGAACCAGCCCTACGGGCAAACTATCAAGGGATCAATTCAAATGATTTCCCGCTCAGCCACAGCAGGCATTACCATATGCCTGTTTTCAGAGTGCTCAGCTGACAGCTGATGTCTCTTCAGTCCCCTCTGAGGCAAACTAGCTTTGTAGCTGGTGATCTTGTGATGCAAAGATCCCCAAATGAGAAAGGCTGAGGGATGACAATGGAGAACAGAATTGTTCATTATATTTTTTATGAATACTTATTTCTCTGAAAATGTTCATTTCTTGAGGACATGCAAACCATTACAATAAATAAATAAATAAATAAAATTATAGAAAAATAAAAATACCAGGCAAGCTGTTACACCTTTATTAGGAGTAGAGAAAGTTCATACTGAATTACCTGGGATATAGCACATGAGCAGGAACTTGAAACTTCTCACTGGTGCTGGGGTTTGTCATTTTACACCATTATCTCCAGTGTTGTTCAAAACAGAAATACAGTGTTGCTGTTATTTGCTAAAGGCCCCAGCTCACACTGATAAGCACCAGTTAATCTTCCAATATACTTCTCAAACTATTAAGTACAGACTAAATTTTGTAGCAGAGTTTATCTTGCTGTCCCACTTGTTGCCTGTTCATGATCGCCAATCCTTGCTGAGCCAGCTACAGCAACTGCCACTCTGGAAAACTTAATTTCTATCCAATTTAATACAATGTTTTGATTTGCAAAGCAGGGAAGGCAACAGCATGTAACTGCTCACTTCTTGCTCATCCAGCAATAGCTCTGCATCAGTTCTGGATTTCTCTGTCAAAATTATAATTTTTCATCCTAGGGAATGTTTGTATGTGGAAAGGAAAAGAAGGTGTAAAGAGAGAGGGAAAGTGAAGGGGAAAACCAGAATAGCCTTCCTCTCCCACCCCTGGAGGACATTGAGACCAGGTATAGAAGTATAGAAGTATACAGAAGTACAGAACCATTTTCTGTACTTTCTTATGCAAGTTTTGGAAAGAGAAGGTTACAGGAGAGAGAGAAAGGAAGAGGCCCATGGCTCTGAATTTAACAAGGAAACTCAGGATGCACTGCACCAAGAGATCTCTGGATAAAACAGATGTCATCTGTGCAATCACATTGCAATTACTGCAGAGGCTGATGGAATTTTTAGAGGGTATCTGTTTGCAAGGAGGACATGTTAAATCAGTAACGGTGGGTGAGACCAGCTACACAATGAATGGGTGGTTTTCTCTCGAGGGGGTGTGTGGGGTATGTGTTCATGGGTGGTTATAAATTGTTTTGCAGAGTATTTCATATGATTTCTCAGCAGAGCATCTGTTGAGCTTTTGACTCTCAATATAACAATGCCAACCCTCCCAGGCAAGTTAAAAACCTCAGGCACAGAAGTGGTAAGTCAGCTCAGAGGAAAGGAGTAGGGATCACAAGAAAGGTAAGATGTCTGCATGGGGAGAAGGCAAAACTCCAACTCCAACAATCATTTCTCTCCAACTGGGTTACAGCAAGGAACCTAAAAAGCCAATACTTGGAAAAGAGAGGAACTCAAAAGCAGGGAAACACAGACAATGCTAAAGATGTTGACAAAGTAAGTTCTGAAAAGCAATGAAATGTGAAATGCTAGTCTTTTACTTTCCTGGCAGACAGTCTACGCTAGAGAACAAGTGCATGGAATGAGCAGAGAGGTGCCCTTCTGCAGTTGTGTGCAGGCTGCTCATCTGGCTGCTCAGCACCTCTTCCCCAGGCATCACAGCCTGGCTTCTTCAGAAGTCAGTGCCACGGGCAGGCGGACTCAAAGGGCATGGGACCAAAGGAACTGAGTTTCTCCTGGAAACACTGCGGAGAGAGAACCCACACGCTGTGTCTAGCACGTGCCACGCCCTCAACGTTTGTCCTGCAAACTGCAACAATCGATGTGTGAGACTTGCATTAATCTGAAATGATGGGGAATCACTCACCTATGGCTCCCAAAAGGAATGGTCCCTCTATGGATACCCCATACTCACCTCTCAGTCTCTCACAGTGTTTCAAAGTGCATTTTGCTGGCAAACTCAATTGCTGCCTTCAGTTCAGATCTGTCTTGTCACAGACAGAGTAGCATCATCCCATTTGTTCCTTGGTGAAATCATGAAACGCAGATATTTATGCCTTACGATTTTCTGAAAAACTCACATTTTACTGGTCATAAATTAGAAAGACAATTATGCCTTTGCAAACTGCACCCAGCAAAACTGGATGTACTCTGTAATTACTTATTGCAATCCCAAACATGCAGATCAAGATTATCTATTGAAATGCCAGGCATAAGTTATTCATTAACTAAAACCATTCTGTAATTTTATTGATATATTTTGTGGAGTTCACATATTTTTGTACAGCAAACATAACACTGTAGGCCACAAGAAGCTGCAGCACTATTGTTTAATAGCAGCAAGGTATATTTTATAATCAGGGTATGTGGACAATAAATAGTCTGTTTCTTTGGATGTGAATGTTTAAAATGAAGTTCTGCTGCAGCTTCATAATGTGATTGCTATTTTACAGAGCTTATACACAAAAATATATATGCAATCTTTTTGTCTATATTTTATACAAATACAACAGTAGTTTGTGAATACATTTTAAAGTACATATACATGATAAGCAACTCAATTTCCCATATCACAGGATAGCAAATTTTAAATGCAAGAAACATATACAAATTCAGTCTGGAATGCAGGGTTTTCTGTGTTCATTTTTTTTTCTCTTTTTTTTTTTTTTGACTCAAAACTTTCATCATTAAAAACATTTTAGCATACACGTCCAAACAATTTTTCCACTAGCTAAAAATATAATTTCAGCAATCCGAGTCAGGTTTGGGTGTGTCATCGTTCCCCAATATACTCTTCCCAGTTTTTGTCTAAGGCTTTTAGTAACATATAGTATGTTCTTCACTCCACACCATATAAAAAGCCCACATTTAACATTAACTAGCAGTCACCTATTTTTGTGAACAAGAGCTGGGCTTGTCAGCGTTTAAATTTGCATGTCCAAAATATTACTTTTGCAAGTGCATATGAATACATTGTGGTGTTGCACAAAGTTCATGAATGACAAATTAAGTCACAGTATAAAAATATATCATACAACTATAGGTCTAGTATAGTCCTTTTCTTTTCTATGGGTAAAAATACATCTGAATGAGACAGGGAGGTTTGTAGCACCATGAGAGGAGTTGTATCCCAAGTTACATTAGCAGCATGATCCAATATAACAATATTGCAGGAGTGTTTCTGAGGAGATAAACATTCACTCTGGTTCAACTGTACCACTGAAGCTTATACTGAAAAGTGTTTACATATGATTAGCAATAGTTCTGTGTCACTTCCAGGGCTAGATAACTGTTATCAAAAGACACTGCCTTCCAACAAAAGTAAGACACCCTTATTGCATAAAAGCTTTGGGACTACCCAAACACATTTTGAACTACTGTGGCGTTACTTGTAAGTTGAGCATGATGCTAAGTAAGCTGTGGTTTAAACTGTACACTGGGGGAAGCAGGACGGGCAGCTAAGCCTATAATGGTTTACTACATACCAGATAAGTACATATATTTCAGAGGCTTATCTATAGACTGAGAAGAATACAGGAGAAGCTGCTAAACCAGTGTATGAGACAGACATAACAAAGGATGCAGGATCCCCTCAACATTTACGGATGCAGGATCAGGCCCTAAGTTAACTTCAGACAGCAGCATAGCGATGATAGGATATGATAAAAAAAAATTCTGTATCAAATACTGCATGTTAAATATTTTTGACAAAGTTTACCATCAAGAACTCCAGAGGACACAGTTTGCAAACGGTAAGGACAAACTCCCAATTGTTTTTGACTGGTATTCAAAATGGCAGTAGAAGACAGTGTAGTTTGAAACATGTAAACCTAGTAAAAACCATTGTAAAACCCTTAAGAAAGACACACTGGTTCTGTGCAATATAGCAAATTGATAAGAAAACACTGTAAAAATGTACCTGTTTAAAATTACAATGTCTACCATTTTGTACACAAAGCATTATACCAAAGGCCTACATATATGTAATCTAATGGCACTTGAAACAAATTATAATAAAAGGTTTTATAATAAAAAGCATAACCTGTAAGAAATTTTCTTAAAAGGTTTAGGTTTTCTTTTTGAAAGTGCTATATCTTGTAATATGTGTAACATAGAGGTTGACCAAGCTTTATTTTAAAAAATATTGGCCTATAATACAAGTTTAGCTCACTAGGCAAATGATCCTGAAAATATGTACTCTTAACATTCATTATTAGCTTAATAAAGCAATCAGCTCTGGCTCATGTTTCAGTCAGTATATGGTTTTTAAAAACCGCTACTGCCAAATCAACAATAAATCACTCTATTCCACAATTTACTACTAAATAAAGCACAAGCAACAAGTACACAAAAATATATATATTTAAAAAAAAAAACCCAACAACAAAACAACCTCACTAAACGTTTAGGAGTTGCACAAAGAGTGGTGCATGATCAGCCAGCCCTCCCCCCCTCCCGCCAAGAATCCATGGGAAATCAAGAAAATGGGGTTTAAAAACTGATAGTTTAGTAGTGGCCAATATTGACTCTGCCTAAGTGATGCTCAAATGCACTCTGGTGGTGTTGGTATTGCTTAAAGGGTCAGTCTGCTTCCATGTTCAGTCTACATCCTAGTTCAGCTGCAACCACACTGCGTGCAGCCACCCACTGAAAACCTGACTGAATGAGGTTCAATATCTTGTCTGAGGTCTCTATTTCTGAAGTGAAATGTACATCTAAGTGAAATGTCAATCCCTTTTCAGGAGGCTAAGGCACGAACGAAGTGAGCAAGGGTTCTGGCTACGCACTAAGAAACGGGTGTTGGCCAAGTGTCCGTGGGTTTTGTTTTTTATGAAGTCTTTCGGCACCTGGGGCTGATGAAAAGTGGCTACAGACTGGAAATGTGTGTGCCAGGGGCTGCCCAGCCACACTGCTGGCCAGCCGCAGGACGCCAAGCACTCGCAGCTTTCCTCTGCTGCAGGGAGAGTTGTGCATGCTCGGCTCCACGCAGGACATAACCCACTGGAGGAATTAAGTCCATTTATCTTTATCTCAGATTGATTAAAAGGATTGAGAACAAACCCAAATTTTTCCTAGATGCATTATGGTTGCTCATTTAAACTAGAGTTACATTCGGTTGCATTTAGCCTGTGCTCTGTTCATCTGTGTTTTTCTTTCCTTTAGGAAGGTGAAGGGAAAAAAAGCAATATTGAACAAATCATTCAACTAAAGATGTAAGTAAGCGAGCAATCTGTTTCACAGAAACCAGAGGAAGCAGTCGTGAAGCAGAGCTAAACGCCCACTTTGACATAACGTGCTCCTAAACCCAAAATCTAGGAGTAGTTTGCAGAATTTCAAAAGGTAATTTCCTTATTAATACATCCTTATTTTAATGCCTTTGGAACACAAACACATTTATAAAAATGTTATCTTTCAGTAATAAAATTTAAATACACATATGTATAAAATAGTAAAACTACACCTGCATATTGCTCCTAGAATTAAAAAAAACAGTAGGAGCTACTGATAAAACATCCGGAGCATGAGCTCCTTAAATGGGAGCAACTTTTGTTTCTGTGAAGTATAGTTAGTTTAACCACTTAAAACCTTGTACGAACCCTCATTATTGTTTGAGAGATACCAATGTACTTGATTTCCGTTTTTTAATTCCTTGTACAAAAATGACAAGGAAAATAATGTTATTGTTGAATTACAGCAAATCTAGTTTGCTTTTATGCATCACAGGGTTGGTTGTTTTTTTAGGGTTTTTTTTTTCCTCTTTTGGTTATTAGGGGTTGGGGAATAGAATATATTGCATTAGGTAAAAGTGGTGTAAGCAATATGCTTTTACTTCACTCCTAAGAGTCCTGTCTTTAAACCTTGGCAATGGGAAAAAAAGTCCCTAACCAAGTACCCAGGTGTAGAAAGTGTGATTAACATCTAACTTGTTGCTTAGGAGGACATAACACACCATGTAACACAACTGAAAAGATCACTCCAATAAAAACAAAACAAAACAAAACAAACTGGTAGTTGCAAATTTACATTCACTTTCTGACTGCACACTAGTTTTGAACTGAAAATAGGTACACACTTTCTGGCTGGACTTGATCCACCCTTTGGCGGTGGCAACAGGGAGAAGACTGATGCCTACAAAAATGTGAATACACTACTGGAAGGTTCCTATGCAGTACTCTTTCTATGCTACTAAAGAGAAAAAACAGCAAGTTAAGAATTAAAACAAAAACTGCGACAAAATATTCTGCATTACTACATTACAACACTTTTGTATTTCAAGATCAGCCATTAATTTTGCCTCTTTCCCTATACCAGAGTCACGAAAGCACAACAACACAGTTCCAAATTCAACTTGAAACATTCGTCATTTAGGCAAGCAGAGATTCTCTGTCGAAATTCTGTTCAGCCCTAATTTTAGAGAATTAAACTAAATTTTTTTCTTCTGTTATCCATAACAGGCCACCAAAATTTAAGCCAGAAAATGGCAAAATTCTTAAGAACTTTTATAATGACTTCAATACAAGTCAAAATGCTATATATATGTACATGTGTATATATGGACTTCTATATATACACACAAGTTTTCAGAAAAATCTGAATTCTATATTTATTTTAAAAATTTAGATTTGTCATTATAGAACAGGTCAGATGTGTCACCATTTGGGAAGAGGATTTGTTTGGAAATGGACTGGAGAATTTTTTTCCCAAATCTCAGGAATCTTTGTGATACATATTTTAAAAGGATTATTTGTAAATAGTAAAATATATTAAAAGGTAAAAATGGCAGTTCTACCACTGACATTAATAAAACGGAATAGCTGGTATGGTTGAGAAGGTTTTAAAAACGGGATGAGTGTTGCCAGTTTGCTTGGGATGACTGTCTACTGAACATTTTAAATGCGTAAATTGGCAGTGAAAATGAAAACAATACAATGAGACTGTTTAAAAAAAACAACAAACCAAAGTAAACACAGCTGAGAATAAACACTTTCAAAACATTTTTTAAAAAGTTAATTTAAATTTCTTACTGGCTTCATGAGATTGGTACTGTACAAAAGCAGAGAATTTATAATGTCTTATAGTAGGCACTAAGTTAAAAATGGTCACCTAAGGCATTTCTACAAATAGACAGTTAACAAGCCAGCTTTGTACATCCTATTGGAAAGCTTGATGAAATCGTGGTAGGGTGGTGGTTGTGCTTAGACTGCTTGTGAAAGCTGCTGACAACGAGTGCAGAGACCCAAGACCTATACTATTGCTAGGATCTTGTGGATCCTGGGTTTGTGGTGGGAGTTGAGTCATTGATGAATGTGCCTCCTCTTGCGTGTAACTCATTCCGAGGTTTCCCACTGAAACAGAAGGATTATAGGGAGGGCCATTTACAGGTATGAAGTTGAACAGCTGAGAAAAGTCCAATGATGGGGCGTTTAGAGGTTCGCTAATAGGAACGGAGCCCTTGGAAAGGGAAACTTCCCCAGACCCATCATCTAGCGGCCCTACTTGTGGATCCAGCCCTAGTTTTGATGAAGATGCTTGAGAATCCTGGGATGAAGAAGGCATACCACTTTGCAACTCCATTAAGTAACTTTCAATTTCCCCTTTCAATGGCTGTTCTTTTTCAGGCATAGAAATGGCGTATGAGGTAGTACCGAGCGGATATTTCAACGATAGCTGGTGAGAAGGGTGGACAGACTCCATATCTATTGGACAAGGCATTCCCAATGGTAACGATGTGGCAACCATTTGGTGTGCAGATGCAGAACTCTGCACGGACTGAATCTGAGTGTTGTAGAGATTTAATTGCAAAGTGTTTGTAAATGGCTTTGATGTCAGTTCACTGGAAGGTAAAGACATCACTGGAAGCAGCTCATCCTTAATAGGCACAGAAACATTGCAGGTAAAGGGATCTAGAAGGTCCATTGGCTCTGTTTTGACCTTCAAAAGTTCTTGGTTGTGACTTTTCTTCATGTGGCGCGTGAGGTGATCCTTCCGCCCGAATCTCTGTGCACAGTACTGACAGAGGAAGTCCTTTCTTCCAGTGTGCACTACCATGTGTCTGCGGACATCCTTTCGGGTGTAGAACCGACGGTCACAGTGTTCACACTGGTGCTTTTTCTCCTTCACTCCACCCGATGACTTGCCTGCATGAGTTTTTAGGTGCTCCAGCAGCACTCCTGTGCTTTCAAAAGTCTGCAAACATACCTTACAGGTGAGGTCACCACTTGTTGCAGCATGCAAAGCCAGGTGACGTTTGAACCCAAGCTTGGTATTGTAGTTCTTTCCACATTCTTCACACTTAAAGGCCTCTTTGTTGGGATTGTGTGTATGTAGGTGATTCTTTAGGTGATCTTTTCGGTGAAACATTTTCTCACAATAATTACACTTGTGGGTTTTCTCAGGAGAATGAGTAGCCATATGCCTTTAAACACAGATATATTCTGTAAGTAATTATTTTGATCAAAAAACACACGTGCTCATTTTTTTAATGGCAGCTAAATACTACACTAAGGGCTGCTTTGCAACAGAACCTTTTAACTGAAAGCATGACACTACAAAGACAGTTTGACAAATTTAAATATAGCAAAACAGGAGCCATTTCTCTTAAATTGACACTTTAGTTTTGGTGGGTTTTAGCTACTGTAACAGGGGTATATGGGCAAGTATGAAAGTACTTGTGCAAAAGTCCATAGCCAAAGAACTTTCAGTCCATACTCTTTTTCTTGTGACAATTCCTTATACAAATGAAAATTCTACGCTCATTAAAAACAAAACAAAACAAAACAAAAACAAACAAACAGAAAACAAAAGCAGAAAACAAATTAAGAAACGAAATCAAAGACATTAGCTTGCAAACTTAGGTAATTTAGAATTCTAGAAACAATCCAATGGCTACTTTAATTAACACATCCTCTCTGCAATCAGCTGAAGGCGTACAGAAATATATACTTTTACACGGCTTAACACGGCCAACATAAAATAGATAATATAATCTGAAAGATAAATAGAGTTTAATACCTTAGTAATTTGTACTTAGAAACAAAGGCCTTGGTGCAGTCTTGTTGTGTGCACTTGTAGGGCCTCTCTCCTGTGTGAGAGTATGAGTGAACCTTTAATTTCTCAACACTGTTAAAGGCCTTGTCACACAGTTGGCAAGGAAAGTTTTTTCTTGGTTTGGTTTCACCACGCTTACGTTTCCCTGAAGGGACTTTCTGGGTATCTCTTACTTCTGACAAATCACCAGGAATGACAGTGGCCATCGCAGCCTAAACCAGGCCTTCTTGTTGGACACTTGGGAATTGCCCAACTCCACTAAATGATTTAGCTTTAGATGGCTTCTCAAGTTTCATGTGGTCGTAAAAGAAAGCAAAAGGGGACTGGAAAAAAAAAATAAGAAACAACTAGTTTGTAACTAAACTTAGATTTTGAAGTTTACTTGCTATGTGATGCTTCTGAATAAAACTTAAAAATAAAGTTAGGTTCAGCTGGTCTAATGTAATACCTACAGGTTTCTTTATACTATTTGCTGCAACTCTTAAAACGCATTGCTCAGGATGAACAGATCCACATATGCCCTGAAATCACACCTCACAACCTTCCCCTCAAGCACTGATGGAGAACAGCAGAGTTTCTGTCAGATTAAGGGAGGCATCAGGCAAAGATGGCACCTTTCGGCAGCTTCGGATTTCAAAGGAATTACAGCCGCGCCTGTGGTGTTTGCACAGACATCCCCACGCACACATGCACGCATGCACACACACACGCGACTATCAAAGTGAAAATCTGGAAGCCTCAAAATGTTAGAAAACCTGCACCAAACGTGGCAGTACCCATGCTGGCAGTATGGAGGGTAAAGCTCGTGTTCCCTCTCGGATGTACCTCCTTCCCCGTGGTTAGTGCACATCTACTCTAGCAAAACGCGTGCGCTGCCAGTGACGCCTAACACCCGGTGAAATTCTCCTGTAAACTCACCCTCTGCTAACAGAGACTTGATCTACGAATGACAGAAGCCCCAGGGATTAGGCATAGATTAGATAGATCAGGGTTTTATCAGTCCAGCACTGGAGACCCCCACCTTCCTCACACTATCCTGTGAGACATGAGGGCTGTAAGCATTCAGACTCAGGCTACCTCAGGATGGAGGCTCCTCGTCCTGCCCCTGTGGCATAGTAAAATGTGAACTAAACCGGCGCATGACGTGATCCTTGTGTCTGACTTGTGGGTGAGCAGCTTTAAATTCGTCATCTGGTATCATATAGTGGCAACTGGGCACCTGCCATCACAGGGCACTCAACAGCCCTCCTTTGTCAGGGGTTGCTGACAGCTTGGCTTTGTCCTTGGAGCACAACTGCTACTATAGATACCAAAATCCCGTGCTACCCATTGTGGGAAGGGTGGAGAGTGAGGTCTGCAGCAGAGGGGACAAGGAGGAAGCAGGGCAGCACTCAATGCAAGCATCTGAGAGAGCTGGAACGCCTCAAAATTTAGCCTTTCTCCCTCGAAAGCGCCATCAGCCACGCCCAGCCCCGGTGTCGTGGCTGGCAGCTGCTGTCCCCGCAGGTCTCTGCTGGGGCAGCTGCGCAAGAGGAGGCCGGGCCGGGCGGCACCGGGGCCGGGCAGCGGCCGGGCCAGGGCTCGGTATCCGGGCAGCGCCACAGCCCCGGCAGCGGGGCCGGGGGAGCCGCAGCTGCTGGGACAGGTGGAGCTGGGCAGCTGGAGCCGGGCAGGCACCACCAGGCTGCAGCTGCTCCAGCTCAACGCCACCTCCCCGGAAAACAAACCGGGCTCTTCCCTGCTGGCAGCGAGGGAGGCCGGGTAGCTCTGAGGGAGCCGGGGCCTTAGCTGTCCTCTCATCCCTGCTGAGGCTCAGCACAGATGGAGGGAGCCAACTGCTCCAGAGAGGAGAAGAGCAGCGCCCAGGTGTCCTGGGCAGAAAACTACACGGTCCTTGCAAGTGCCCCAGCATGGTCCCAGAAAAAAGCGAGAAGGAAGGAGAGCCTGTGTTTTCCTCAATGCATGGCAGGACAGGAGAAGCAGGGAGAGGAAGAACGGGAAGCGCCTCTTTAATGTCTGCATTTTAAGAAATCCTCAGACTGAGATCTCCATCTGAAATGTGTACGCAGAGTACATCTTTGTCTAAGTCTTTTTCTCTCTCCTCCCCATAACTTTTCCCTTGTCTTTATTGGAGGAGGGAAGTACTGGCACACCAAGATGGAAATCTGCCTCCTTTCAACCCTGAAGAATGACAGGTTAAACTGTGCTACCTTCTTTAAAACAAGGTTTTGTAAGACCACCTCTATTCCCTTAAATTTCACAAGGAAACACTAACTTCTTTTAAAGATACCCAGTGACAGAAAAGGCGTTTCTTTAAGGACTCTTTTGACTTCAAATTTGTCTCAAACTCATTCCCACTCGTGGGATGAAGCCTGGAGACATCACTTCCATGAGTGGGAAAATGCACAGGTCTTCAAAGTATCAGCTTAATTTTTTTTTCTGTCTCATAATCAACAATCTAGTTCACTAATTCTAGTTCATAAGGAACAGTTGTTTGGAGACATGGGTACAATAATTTTCTTAAATATAAGTAAACGAAGACCAGTTCCAAAAACTTCAGTGAAGCCACCAATGTAATCAAAAGGAGAGTCTGATTCACATCAAAGTTGTGATATATCTTTGGGTTAAAAGTTTTTTTTTTCAACATAAGCTTTAATCAGAATCTGGTAATAAAATTAATTTTGCTCTTCAGTTAATGAACACACTGGTCTTCAATGCATATTGGCCTGAATGTAGAATGAAATTTTGTTTTAGTCTAATCTCTCCTGACAAATGAAATTCAGGGGAGAGGAAATAAATCCAACCTGATCTACACTTGCACAGGCTACTTTTATACCACACGGGCACCTGTATGAGACCCACCACACAGAGCTGAGTGCACAGCAGTCACAGCCCTCACTGCATGGCCAGGGCACTTATAGCCCCAATGGGGTACAAGGGCCCAGCCCCTCTGGCTCCCCTGCCAAATCCACACCTAGCCTGAGACAGGGCAGGCAGGATTAGCAGGAAGGGCAAGGGAAGAGCACCCACAGGCTGCTGCACAGGACTGGGGCTACTTTCACCATGCTGGGTCTGGAGGTCAGCGGCAAGTGGACTCAGTGCCCAGACAGTGACAAGGGAAGCAGGGACAGCAGGAAAGAGTCAGGGAAGGAGGATGAGCTGGCACAGGGAGGGAGAGTGGACAGAACCAGGATGGGGCTATAGGGCCAGGGAGGCTCAGGGAGTGCTGCATAGGCCTTGGGAATATCCAAGGACATGAAGATAGGGATGAGCTGGTAACACTGGGGCGGGTGGGAAGGAACTGAACGTGCATCAGGCTGGGGAGATGCAGGATATTAGGCCATGCAGAAGGGTGCTCTGCAGAGTCTGAGGTGATGTCAGAAGCAGCGTTTGTTGGGAAACAGCATATTAAGCTTAACTGTTAAATTAACATCTGACAACTTCTCACTCCTTTTCTCAATGCAAAGATCACACCTCAGGCTGGAGGCCATCCTATATTCAGGCCAATATAACATTACTGTTACTTTCCCAAAACTTCATGTAACCTAGCTGCTGTACCAGTCAGAACATTCACAGGGTTTTTTTCACAGAATTTGGGTTTTGTTCCTTTATGATCAAAACTAATTAAGCTGACTTTGAACTGTGTCCTTAAAAATGCATCATTAGAATAAATATAGTGTGGATCCAATCTCAATTTTATTAAAAAACATGTATGCACTATTATCTCAATATCATTTCTCAATAGGTGAGGCAATTAAGAACGTCAGTATTGATCTCTGAATAGCAAATAATCACTTTTTTTCCTTTTTTTTGGGTGTGGATATATAAACTGAGCAATGGAGATAAAACTTAAAAAAAACACTGATCCTCAAATATTAAATTTTCCAAAGACCAGCTGAAAAAATTTTATGAGTAATATTGCCTGCTTGTGTCTCAACATATTATCACTTAAAATCCACATTCTTACTGGTGCTTTCACAACTGCAGGATGAATGATTATATGCAGTATCAAATATAACACATTACACAAAAGCTTATATATAATACTATTTTTAAAGAAGCATATACTTAAACCAAGATTAAAGCAGCTTCTGTTCAATGCACACCTGATGTTTGCCCACTAAAGTCCTCAGATTTTGGTCTTAACCAGTTCCGCTGACTCTTCTTGGAGGAAACCAGAATCCAGTACTTCCCATTTTTACTGGTCTGAAAAACAAAAGGAACAATGGACTAGACTCCAGCGAAACCAGGACCATTCATAAAGGCTGTGATGTGGCAAGACCAGGGATTGGAAAGAATTGGAAAGGAAAAGTTAAAAGGGACAGATCCAACCCATGCACAGAACATTATATGCTGTTAATTATAAACTGTAGGAATCATTCTTGCAGTATCAGTAGCAATTATTCACTTCAATTTGCAGTATACTTACATAATTTCAACTAATGCTATGCTGGACAGTGACACATAAAGAGATAAAATTAGACAAAAGCAAAGGAGTTTTCATAAAGTTAAAAAAAAAAAAAATCCACAGACGATGAATAATTTAGAAGTAACAGCAAAACATGTGAAATGCTGGGCCCAGACTTGAGTTTCTTACTCAGAAAGGACTGAATAAGAGAAGATTCTGGATTAGGCCCAACTTTACTAGAACCTAATGCCTTCATTCTGCTTAATTATACAGGAAATAGCAGCTTAAAAGGTGACCTGCAAAGGAAAATAAAATTAATTTAAAAAAAATAATAAAACCTCTTAATGATGAACATGCTACAGGTACATCCCAAAAGAGGGCATGTCTAGGTATGCCTGAGCAAACTGAGAGGGCTTTTTTGGAATTTCCCTTATACCTCCCTTTTCCCTGCCATCATCCTTTTATAAATTTGCAGCAGGTCTTCCTTTTTTTGCTAGAAGGCCTCCTGGGTGACAGGTATACACAGAAAACATGTTCAGTGCCTCATTGTAATGGGGAGGTTTATCCCATCCAGTTCTTCCAGATGTGTAAGGGCAAAGCCCTACACAGCGCACATACCCCACAACAGGCTGAAGCTATTTGGCAGGAGCCCTCTAGTACTGTAACATTTCCCCCAACACAAACCATTTTCCCTTCTGGCTTCCCATTCTTTGCAGAAATCATTCTTCCTTTTGGTACCAAGTTCAGCTCTGCACAGCCCCAGCATGCTCTGTTGGTGAGCACGAATGTGAGCAAACAGGCGTCCCTGAACACCTATTAATGTCAAAAGTGCTTCAGAGCAACTGACTGAAGCTCTCTCATGACTGAGGAACATTTATGTGGGGCTTTGTACATACAGGCAGGAGGCAGAAACAGCTCCAGTACCCAAAGAAAAAGTTCTGTTTTCAACTAATGAGCACAACACTCACCGCCACTTTTTGGGGTCCCCAAATCACCTTGTTTACAGGAGAAAATGCTGATGACTCCTTACCTCCTCTCCCAGCAAGACCTTATAAATCAGTTACCCTGCAATGCCTATCTCAACATCTTCCGTATCACAAAGGAAAGGAAGAGCTTCATTCCTCAGATGTTTCTACTGATGTAGTTCACAGTAAGTAGACAATATTTAAGACAGACACATAGATGTAATGGACTAAGTCCTCATGGACTTAGGTCCTTCACCATTCATATTTACAGACTACTTCCTGCTTGGGAAAAAAAACCCCCAACAAATCCTGTCTATAATATTATAAAGTCCTCTCAGTGGCATTTAACATTTTCTCTTAATTTTTATAGTCCTCAATGCTCACCACACATCTAAAGTTGCTCTAGCAAAAAGCAGATGCCCTCAGAGACAGGCCACTAGAGACACGGAAAGACTATTGAATTGGGGAAAACAAAGCAACTGGAACAAGAAAACAAACAAGATAAACATGAGACGTAGCTAAAATGCTAAGGAGAATGAAGGAGGACAGTCAGGTATTCTTAGTCATTCATTACCTTACCAATACAGCAAAATCACAATTCAGTGGATCCAGGTGAGGGTAATGCTACATCTACAGTTAGTGGGATCTAGTTTCTACAGGGCCATTGTTATGTAAAAAGCTCAACAGCATACATGCAAAAGGTGCTACGTTTGTATGAATAATGAAAACATTTACTACATTTGACAGGATTAAGTGGAAAGATAAGATAATTCCTATGCTTTGCAACAATAAACATGCTATTGGATAAAAGACTTTTCCTTATGCACAGAACACAGAAGTTGTCCATGATAATGCTGATTTCTAGGCCACCTTTCTCAGAAGCTTTTGATGTTAGAAAATCCCTGAGGCAGAATACTGGACAAAGATGTACCATTCTCCTAGTAACTGCTTACAGTCATAGTGTTATTAAGCTTTTCACCTAGATGAGATAGGGAGGATTTTTAATGAATAACAAAGTTCAAATTATTCTCCACATGAAGCAGAGAAGCATCATCACACTGCAAAATGCATTGCCACATGCACACACTCAAAGCCCAATTGGGTAGTAGTAACAAAATATGACTTCCCTAATTTGTTGGAATTCTTAGAATTGTTACAATTTACCAGATCTTCCAGAATTTGTGAGGCACTAATTTTGCTAACTTTCCAAACACCCTGATAATTCCAGGTTAGATAATATTTGAGTTTCAACCATAAAAAAGGGAGGAAAAAAGAAGCGCCCCAAAACCCTTATATGAAAGATAAATAATATAAATTAATCTATTCCTTTTTAATATTAAAAAAGTAACTTTTTTTTCAAAATTCACAGTTCCTATTTAAAAATCGGAGAAAACAGTTACACTTAAAAACATTTTAAAACATTTGATAACTCAACTAAAAGGATAATGAAGGCAATACAGAAATATAACCAATAATGCTCCTCCTAACTTGCATTTCATACTTAAGGGGGTTCAAGCACAGTAAAACAAAACAACAGTTTCATGGTTATTTTCTTTCAAAATAAAAGAGCAATAATGAGAACACAGTACTGAAAAGACAGTAGTTGTCATTTTGCCTTTTATACAAAACAGCAAATCTGGCTTCGATTCCCAAAATCAATCAGTTTTAAACCAAAGGAAGGGTCCTAGAAATATTAGAATCATAAAAATGGTAGAACTCAATAAGGAGTTAATAGCATTAGAGCCATTGTGGGTTTAAAACATTTCTTTAAGGAACAAAATGAAAAGCGGTTACTTACCCTATGGAAACTGTGGCTCTTTAAGAAGTGCTGTCCGCACAGATGCCAGGTGAGCACGTACTCACCCGGACAGGACCAAGTCATCTGTAGACAGTTTTGTCCATCCAGGCTGTGCCTGTGAACCCTCCCAACTCTGCACAAGGCAAAGGACTCCCCAGCAGGGCCCCACCTAACAGGGCCAGCAACAGTGGCAGCTCCCACCTCTGCTCTTCACTCACACCTGGCACAAATCCAATCGCACGTGCCACTGACATCAACGCCCTGCTTTGGCAAGTGGCAACCTCCTTCTCCCCTCCTGCTCCCAAACTTGTGCTCCCATCTCAAGGGTTTAGGTGCTGATGTGAATTGAACTGGCAAGGTTTGCTGGCTGATGAAAGGGAGCAGGGTCACGGGAGAGAAACACATGGGCAAGAGTCGATATCCTAGTTGGAAGTGTGGTGAGAGGTTTGGAAAGCTGAAACAGATTGGCATCCTAGCTGAAGAAGAAAGAAGATGAACCAGTGCAGCTCAAGGAAGCAAGGAGCTGCCACTCAGGGTGGTAATGGAGCAAACTAATTTCAGAATGCTCCAGTCCAACCTCTCTCAGGTTTGCCAACAGTAAAGACTCGGAGTGAAGGACAATAGACGACTTTTGGTGTTTCTATTGCAAATGTACCCAGGAGAGCCACCATTACTGTAGCGTAAGTAATGATTTTTCTTCTTTTCTGCATCAGGTGACTCTGACTAAAAACTACTGACAAATGAAACCTGCTCTGTTGGAGCAGTCAGGGATAGCTGGGGGAGCTGAGCTGCTAAAAGCATCAGGAACAGACAACTGATGTAGCTGAGAAGAGCCAAAGTGACTGTGAGACTGCACCTCCATTTGTAGAGAGGCAGTCACTGGAACAGGCTGCCCAGAGCAGCTGTGGATGCCCCATCCCTGGAAGTGTTCAAGGCCAGGCTGGATGGGGCTTGGAGCAACCTGGTCTAGTGGAAGGTGTCCCTGCCCATGGCATGAGGGCTGGTACTAGATGATCTTTAAAGAGCCTTTCAACCCAAACTATTCTATGACTCCAACTACAAACCTCACCCTATCTGCCCCTTTCAGCTGGAGCTGTTAAAATAAATGGCACAAATGTTACCAGATCCTGAAGATGAAGGAATCTAACCCCATACTAAGGCAACCAAAGAAAGGGCACCATGTAGCCTTCTCTGGCTTTCCCTGTCGTGTGGGCTTTCCCACAAGCCTCTCACTAGGCAGTTCCATTTTGTGCAGGAGCAGATTAAATCCTCCTGCTGTTGGAAGGGGCTGAGGGTGTAAGTGGCAAAGTGCCTGCACTGCTCCAGGACAGCATGCTGGGACCTGCAGCCCTGCAAGGCTCAGACACCCTTCCTGGATCAGCAAGGATCAACGTGCCTACTGCACACTTGTACGGATGTCAGAGACAGAGCAGGAGGTCTGACCGGCTTAGTAGAAAAACGCTAGATTTTTAGCAGCAGAAGCTTCACATCAGAGTAGCTGCAGGCAGCAGAAGATCCAGCTGCTCACCTGTGACTTTCAGAGGTCCCTCTTGCAGAGAATCGACCTTCTGTAAGGGAGGATCTCAGATGGAGAAGCTGATCCCATCAATGGAAACAATCAAGCAGGTAAGAAATCCATGCAAAGATGTTGAAGTATTGATGACTTCAGGGATGCCTTTCTCAAAGTTGAATTAAAATCAAGTCTTCTGACTGATGCAGGGGTCTACATCCTTGCTTGTGCTTGGCAAGCCTAAATTTATTTGAACAGGTTTATGTCACTCTTTAAAAGAGACAGCTGAGGGAGCCTGCTCACCTTTGCCCATATTTACAAAGAGAATCCTGGCTTTGGTTTTTTTTGGCTTAAAGGGGTTGAAGGGGGAAAGGGGAAAACAGAGGTCTCTCTGTGGTTCTCCTACATCTCGAAACTCAAGCTGAGGCACTGATGCTGGAGGACAGAAAGGAGGAAGAATGGGCATTGCTGGGGTGAGACAACCAGAAAGTGGGTTTGACCATGAAGTCTGCCTAGGCCAGAAGAGGCTCACACCTGCACTTTCACCAAGTGAAATTTAATTTTCTGTCTGCTTTTTTGGTGTAATTTGGAAGAGATTTGAACAGCAAGCAACATGTACAGACACCAGGCAAAATTGTCTAAAAATAAGGCACATTTATAAAAATGGCAGGAGGGAGAGATCTTGGCCCCCAGAGCCCTGTCTCTGGCATTGTGGCCTTTCGTATGGTAGGCAGTGAGAGGGGAGAGCTGGCAGGTGCCCCACCTGACTGCACTGGGAATCAGCCAGGGTTTTACAGTTCCTCTTCTCTCATAAGTTGACAGACAGACGTGAAAAGACAAGGGGGTCCAACACTAAGGCCCTGGTGGGACAAGATGGCATTGAGAGGTGGGTGATGCCACTTCTGCATTTTCAGACAACAGTAACTGCAAATAACCATTCAAAGATGCAGGCACTGGCCCTACTGTACAGTGGTGCTTCATGTAAAGGGAGCACACACACACACACATATATAAACTGATCACAAAAGAACAGACAATTCTGCTGTGTAGGTTTTTAAAAAATATATACAAGGCTGTATTTATGCTATCTTGAACTTCAAGACCTGCTTATAGCAGGCAGCTGAATTTAGGGAAATCCTGCTCCAAGGATTCAGGCTCTAGTCTACAGTGTAGAGGGGTGGCTGAGAGAGCATGGCAGGACAGCACTGAGAGCATGCACAGGCTGCAGGAAGACACAACCAAATCCCCAAATCCAAGCATGTAGCAGCAGAACTGCCTGCAAAAGCTGCTGCAGGATAAAGGAATGATGTGGGCAAAACAGTGCAAATATCTCTCCAGCGATCTCAGGTATAAACATAAGAACGACTTGGAGATAATAACACGTAAGAGTTCAGCCCTCAGGGAAACAGCCTAACATCTAGAACACAATGAAATAACATAAGCACTGAAACTAAAACCAGGCAACCATTGTAGTCTACTGTTAGTGACAGCACATTACTAATATCTACTGTGTGCAGAATGATGATTATGCTGCAAAGAATATTATATAGAAGATAGAAAAATACAAGATTCATCAATACTAGATTTTATTTAAGGCTTTGCTGTTTTGGTTTTTTTTTTAACATCCACAAAACAGAGAAACCTACTGAAACTGCAGGCATTTGAGCAGGAAAATATCCCAATCCTTTCAAACTAGTCTGCAATTTGGGTAGCAACATCAACAAATGCACTAAAATTACTAAACATTTCTTTTCTTGTGGGCAGTAAATACACAGATTTCAGTATTAAACATCTGTTAAATATACATATCTTTTATTAATTAATAAATCAAGCACTTGGAGGAAAAAACTTACTAGATTCCTGTGGGACAATAACCATCATACAAAAATAGGTATTTATATAGATATAACTATTAAGTTCAATATGTTTTTTTTCATGGCCATAACGCTATGCAATTCTGAGAGCTGTACTACAGCCATGAAATTCGGACAACCAGCTTTTTAATTTTAGAAAGTAACTCATTCTTATAATATGCTGCACTAGAAAGAGGATTACTTAACTTTTTTTTCAGAATATAGAAGAAAACTTCTATTTTGCCTTTTTTTTCCCCTTAAGTTTCTGGAAAAGTAGAACATGAAGTAACTAATGTTTATTTTAGCATGACCTAATAGTCTGTAATTTAAAGAAAAAAAAAAAAATCACAATACCATCCAGCATCTCTTTGTGCGCTTTCCATGTTTCAGATTACTTAGGTCCACTTTAAATTTTGAGAACTCAGTTTTGGTTACTAAACGTTCCAAAGGATTCCTGGTTATATACTAAATTAAAGGAAACAAGAGCTGTCTAGAGCTCACCCATCTGATGATTGTGGTTTTATGAGCTTTTTAAGAATCTCTATGGCACTGCATAGATGTTTTTCTAAAAACTTTGGAGAGACTGTGATACAAATAACATTGTTAGTGTAATTACTGTTAGAATTTTTAAAACCTGCGGAAGCGTTTTCGTGTATTTTGGAATCACACCACCACCACCACCACTACCCCTTCCCCTCTAGAATAATCTGCACCCGTTTGTAAAGTCATAATGCTTCTGTGAAAACAAACTTTGGTTACGATTTAATCTGCATGTATGACCATGCCATTTTTATAATGAAATGCAAAAGCAAATCCTGTAGATGCAAATGTAAGCACAAACACACAACCTAAAGGTGCATGAGATTACACACTCCTCTGGTCAGGAACTAATAGGTATTTCTAAGGAAAAGTATTTTCCTTTGTCACAAGTCACCTTAAAATCAGCGTGAGTGTGCAGGTGAGATCAGCGGTACATCTAGGCCAGTATTCTGTCTTCAGTAACAGCCAAAAGTACAGAACAGGTGACAGACGTGATATTTCTCTGATTCTCTTCTGACCACCAACTCCTTTAATGTCAGGGACTTTCTGAACCACATGTGGTTTCTGTTAGTATAGCAACTTCTATCACATCACCCTTCCAAGGAATAGTCCACGATTCTCCTGGAAACCATGCAATTTTTTATAGTATCGGCAACATATGTTTGACAAGTCATCCTACAGGTCTCTCCACTACTGATTTCATGGAGAACCTCTTCCTTTTCAAGGCTCTGAATTTGCCTTCCATCCTAACTGTGTATGCTTTTGTTTTGAAAGGCAGTAGTTAAGTCTTCATCTTCCTTCCTCTACAGATCTCTACAACATTGCCCTTAATTAATTCCTTTCCCAGACCAAAGTTCTAATTTACAGAAATGTTCTTTAATGGAAGCCACTTCACGCAGCTCATCATCCTTATCGACCTTCTCTAAGCTTCTTCCAGTTCTAATAAACCTCTGAAGGCTCCAGAAATACACACAGCACTTGGAAGCAACTGAAACATTCACTCTTGTAATGACATTTTCAAAATTTATTCTGTACTTTTTTACTCTAATATTTGGGTTGTGTTTTAGTAACCAGTGAGTTCATGATCTCACAGGATCACCAATTACAATTCCCAAATCTTACTCTTCCATAGTAATACTCAGCTCAAACCCATAATCTAATATATAATGGGGATTGTTCTGCCCAGTTATCCTTCTCAGTTATCATCATGATTCATCTATATTGAATTTATCACCCATGTTGTTGCACAGTCCTCAGCACTTTAATGTCCTTCCAATGCTCTCCACAGCTGGCTCTCTTCTTCACAGCAAAGTTGCTCACCCAGCTGCTCATCCCCTTATTGGTAACATTCACAAACATGTTTCACAGATCTCTGTGGAACTTAACTGGGACCCTCCTTTAACTGAGAACTGACCTCCTACTTCTACCCTTTGATCCTACCTCTTAAACTGTCATTTACTTGAGCAAAGACCTCCCCTCTTACATTATGGCTTCTTAGTTTCCTTTAAAAGCCTTTTTGATAAAGTTCACTTTGATTTTTGAACCAGAACATATTTACTTCTTGCTGATGCCTCCCAAAAACTCCAATTCCCCAAGATAGGACTTCTTTACAAATGCTTCTTTGACTCTTCTCAAATTATCATTCCTATGCAGGTGGCTACCAATTCTATGCTTTATTATAGCATCTACCAACCAAATACAGATTTCAGATTTGCCTGGTACCACCCCTGAAACCATGATTTTACATACTTGCATTTCAGAAGATTTTTATGAACCTGAATACTTGAGCATGTACCATTTAGACAACATAATTAGGTGGCAGAGCACAAACAGATTGGACAGGAAGTTACAAGTTTCGCTTTTTGAGACAGTCACCTAACAAATCTTAACTGAAGATGTTTTTAACAGTTTCAGCTTTCATTGAACTAAAAGGGTTCCTGGTGCTCTAGTCCTGCTAGTTAACAAAAGCTCAAATAAGAGGGGCAAGTTGGTGGTTGAAAAAAATCTCACTACCTCATAGAAGCTGCAAGGACTGTACCAGGACAAGACCTTTCACAGGAGCTAACTTCCCTCATGATGCTACACTAGATGGTTGGGAAGATCAATTTTGGAACAAAAACACAACTCATGCAGGACAGATATAAAGTGACTGAGAGACAGGGTAGTGTCCCCAATACATACATTGCACCCCGGGTATAGGTGGCAACCATGCAGTCGTGCAAAGCCTGTAGCAGAAGCCCAGTCCTGACCTGAGTCACACTGCCTGAACAGCACTGCCTGGGGGAAAAAGCTGTTACAGAGTCTAGCACTGCTTTTTTGTAACCTTGGATTTTCATATTATTTACTGGAGCTATTCCAACTAAAATGCTGATCCTGGTTGCCCTGTTTCCTCTGCCTCTTACCCCAGCCCTCAAAGAAAGGCAACGAGTAAGAAAGAGTGGCCTATTTCCATGCAGTCACTAACTTCCAATACAACCTACAGTCAAGGAACTACTGTTCTCTCTGAAAAGAAAATACTTCATAGATTATTGTAGCTTTATAGTAAATAGAATTTGCTACTGCTACAGCTGTGATGGTGGATGATAGTATCAATGACCTTATGAACTAAAACACAAAAGTCTTGGGGAAGGATAATTGAAAAGGCAGAATATTTAGGGTAATACCAAAGCAAACGCCTCTTCAAAGCTCCAACCAGTGAGCCTTTCTGAAGCTGCACAGCACAGACACCAAATGTATCTCTGACTCTGTTCACATACCAGCCGTGTCTGTGCAATGCTGTTAGCATACACCTAAACAGCTTATTCTGACTAGAGTGACTTCTCTGAGTGCCCACAAGTCCTGTTGCTACGAGAGCGTCCTTGTGAATGAGGTAAGTACACAGCTCCGCATTTGTTCCCATTTCCCATTTGGCATGTTGAGTATTCTGCTCAGAGCACTGGGATGCCCTGCAATGCAATTTGGGATGCACATCTCAATCCATAAGAATTCTGAGATTTGATGCCAGATTAGTGAACAACTAAAAGCAGTAATGCATAATTTAGAGCTACACAACTGAACATTGCAGTGGAAGATAAGCCAGGCAGTTAGCATCCAGAATAGCCACCTGGATTACAATATTCGGATTCAAGTGACGGGCAGCAATGACTGGATCAGTTTCAGGCAAAGCCAGAACCTGCCAGAAGTCCACACACATCCTGTCCTGGAGCTGCACCAACAGAAAACCATTTTGGGAGCTCCTATTAGCCTGATGAAATGTCATAAAAAGTGACATGGTTGTGGTCACCAAACAACTTTACCATTAAATCACAAGGTAATCATCTTGTTATTGACAGGACAACCAAGTCAGGAAGGCTAACAGTATCACAAGGTTTCTCTGTGTCATGCCAAGGGACAGGGATAGGGTTCCCTGCTATTCCCTGTTCAAAGAAGCAGGTTGTGAAATGCACATATGTTGCCCTACTCTGTCCCACCTCCACCTCCCAAACACACTTTCTCAGTCTTGCTGGACACAGTTTATCACAGGAAGCATTTACCAACACTGGATGATCTGCAATGAAAGACCCTGATGTCCTGAAATAAAAATTCTGTTCTCCACAGTCTAAGACACCAGGTCACTTACAAGTTCTTCTCTTTTTTTAATGCAACTCAGACTCTGCTTCCCTGATTTCAAGCCTACATTAAGTGATGTGAGAAAAACACATGCAAGACTTTGCCTCGAACAGCTGCAAAATGCTAGTAGGGCAGGCTTCCAGAAAGGTGGAAGGAAGATGGTGACAAAAAAGATGGAATAAAAATAGTCTTATGACTGTATGGTATGCATCAACGTTTCATGCACGTTATGGGAAAAAATTCTGGAGGGCAGATGGAAACATGAAATAGAGATGCTTTTGTGAATCCCGGAGAATGTCTTCCTCTAAAGTGGTCTCCTACAAGACGCTTGAGCTCCTTTCCTGCTGTGGGAAAGTAGCTCTAGCCTAGCAAAAAATTTGCAATCAAAAAGATCTGTTTTGTTTAATTTTATTTTTAAAAAGTTGTGAGGAGATGAGTTTTACAATAGTTGCGTGTTCAATTAATTTTTCAGACAGGTGTTTAGACAAATGGATTTATTTACTGATTTAGCTGACAGTGAATTTTTTTCAGTGAAAAATAATGACCTTAAAAACAAAGCAAATCTTGCACAGAGTGCTCCTCTAGATGATATACACAAGAATCCAACTAGTCAGGAAACATTTCAGCTCAAGTGACAGAGTAGTTTCAATATGAAACATCTTCTATGTTTGCAGGGTGTTGGAGGTAAAATGCTTGATTAGTGTTTTGTTAGAACTGTTTATGTTTAGCACCTTTGTATTGCCTGTTTCTTGTCCCCTTCCAGAAATGCATAATCCATCACAGTCTTCTGGGGGTTCTCCAGGAAACCCTTCTTTCACCAATCTGCCTTTGCTGAGCTGACAATTTCAAGGTTCAGATCCACCTTTTATTTATCTTCTGAAATCTGATGGCTATCTTTTTGCTACTAATTACCATCTTCATATGGGCTGCAGCTTTTTTATGTGCTAAGAGAAATCAGAAAAAATAAAGATTACTCATGACAAAGTCTATTTTAATACTGCTAACTAGTTTCTTCCCTCATGACCACATTTAGATTCTTTTCTCTCAGTTTCTCTTTTCACCGTGTGCCCTTCAAAACTGCAAGATGCCTTCCAAATTACTTCCACATACTACATATGCTCTTGTAGGCTTTTCTGAGACATACGTAATGGGGTAAGTTGGTTGCTATTGTTTCAAAACTTGAAATGGTCAGACACTGTTGGAGAGGGAATCTGAGTATAAAGCATTCTGCTTTTGCTTGTTTGTTTTCATTTTCAAAGAAAAAACTAATATGCATTACATATTTAACTGCATACACGGGAAACTAGCTGTCCTTATGCTGAAGGATATTACTCCCTAATAAATTCCTGGAAGACTCAAGGGCCTCATTTATAAAGAAAAGAGGCAAACTGTGATAATGCGCTGCAAGGTTACCTATCAATAAGCTTCATCCAGGAGTGTTAGAAGAGCAATTCCTTAAAGGGGAAAAAAAAACAAACCCAAAACCAAAAATCCAACGCCTCCTTTACTTGCACTTTTTGCACCAAATCTCCCTCTTACACACTATTTTCACTCTTTTTATGGCTTCTGAAAATTACTGTAAAATCCATAGCAAAGCTAAGAAAATTCTGTAGCAGCTTTTAGATCTACACAAGCTCATTCTACTACACAAAAGATTTAGAACAGCAACACAGTTCAAAATTCTTAGTGTACTTCACCCTAAGTGAAGATTGAGCACACTAACGAAACTCCAGCATAGCTTTATATTTGATAGCTCTAGGATGAATAACACTCTGAGCATGACTAAGGTCTGGAGCAGGGGGGCAGCATAACCAAAGCTGGGGAAGGCTGTGATTAGCGAGAAGGAAATGAGAGGAGATCAAATCAGCTGAGAAAGGAGGCAGAAAAGTGTGAATCATGTCTGGGACTTGGCACAGCAAAGAAATGTATCACTAAAGCTCTAAAGTAAGACTGATGAGAAGAGGAAATTTCACTGAGGGGAATGAGAGTGAAGAAAAAAAATGCAAAAGCATCAAAACATGTGATCAGGCTCTTGTAATTGTGGAGTCAGGTACTGGACAAACTACAAAACATGAGTCAGCAGCACAGATGTGACAGTCAGTGACTGGGAGAAAGGCAAACCAACACGACCGAAGCTGAAGGATGTCGCATGGGCAGGGGTGCAGGCAGCAGCAGAAGGAAGCAGTCCCATAAAACAACATCCATTTCTATGTCTGTGCACATCCCCAAATACATGGCTCCCTGCAGTCTCCAAACTATCTCCCCTCGTACCCAGCATGAGGAGTGGAGCTCCAAGAAGCATGGAGCCATTCCATGGCTTCAGTTCAGCTGGGACAGTACTTGCTTCAGTACTTGCTGTGTCTAACTCGGCTGGGCTGCTTCATGCCTTCCTCACAGTCCCAGGGCCTCCAAGGCAGGGAGCAGGCAGAGTGCTCCATGGTGACATCAGCACCACGAGCAGGGTCAGCACTCTCCTGGAGACCTCCAGGTTTTTCGAAGAGGGCAAGGTAGGTAGAGACAGAGTGCAAAGATTTGGACAGTGAGGATAACTGACCTGGGCAGCTAAGATAACTTGATGCTATTCCTCATTAAATGGGTCTTTTACACAGAGGGTAGAGAGCACAGAGAACAAGGAGAAGGAGAAGACATGGAGGTATCAGGGAGCTGATAAAGTTTCTGAGAAGTCCTTCAGTACAGATGGACTGATAAGTAGGCAAAGCTAGCTGAGCAAAGACCAGGGAGAGAGGTAGGGGACACCAACAGTAAAGGCTGATACCCTGGGTGAAAGAGAAATGAAAGGATGGAGGGACAGTAGCTGGAGTGTAGAAGTTCAGAGGTGCTCAGGGAGCACATCCGTGTGGATGAGGAGCTCAAAGAAAATAAATACAACAGGAATCTTATAAGTTTGAGAATGGCTAAGTTAAATGGCAAGGGAAAGGCTGCTACCTGAGTGATGGAGCGATGCTCCAGAAAAAGTAGTTTAAACCCTCCTGTGAAGTTATTGTGCAACTGGGCATGCAATACTTACCGGATCAGTTTCCTCTTCCAGCCTCCGCAGGATCCTGAAGCCGTTTCTTGGGTATTGTTCACAGCTGAGGAAACACAGTGCTTTGCAGCAGGCCCAGGCCCAGGAGGACACTATGGCATAGGTGAGGCTACTGATTTTTTTTTTTTTGCTGGCTTTTTTGTTTTATAACCCAGTTACCTCAGGCCTCTGTTGTGGCACTGTGCACCATCTGAGAGAAAAAAAATAATTCACTCCTGGATTTGATGGCAATGTCACTTGCAAAGCCACTGCCCTGAGCACATATGAGGGCATTGATCAAGAATCCTGTTGAGTTTCTTTGTCTTCTGCTATATCCTTTGTGGTCCTTTGTGCTGATTCATTCCCAAGGCCAGGTCCAAGCGTGCTTTCTCTTTCATTTATGTGGATAGTGACCTGTATCTGTCCATCCCGTAATGATTCATACCCAAGTAGGCTCAGTCATATATGAACTAGAAGCCACCAGAGGCTTTACAGACTCTTCAAAACTAATAAATTATTATAACCAACTTTCTTACAACTTCCACCACAAAAAGCAGCACTCTTGCCTACCTGCCAACATTTATGGAGCATCTACCTCTACTCAGGATGATCCTGGAGTAAAGCAGGACATGGGTAGTGAGCCAGGTGGGAAGAAATAAAAACTCCAGCGCATTACAAGCAATCAACCCAAAGAAACCTTGAGTGGAACCAGTTCACCCCAACAAGCATTCACTACGGTAAGTAGTCCATTGTGATGCAACATTGAGAATTCAGTTCAGCATGGACACGTGACGCTGTAAGAGGAACTGCACTGTGTTCAAGGTAACATCCTACTGTGGACAAAGCCACAGTGAATTGGATTTGTTAATTATTTCTCAGTAATCATCAGTCTAGATATTCTTTCTCACTTCATCCATTTTAAAGTTCGCAAAGGGACAATTCTGCCCATTGTCTGCTTGAGTGAATCCTATGTTTCCATACTTAGAAAAGGAAAACAGAAGTAGAGAATGGAAAATGCAGTGAATTTTGCATGCAGTTGCTGTTTGTTAGAGAAAATTATTTTTCAGCATATAGGAATAATATTATAATGTAAAAAAAAAAAAAGGAGAAAAATCTCCACAATGGGTAATTCCTCATCCTCTACCTTTAAGAGACTACTCTAATAGATAACATAAATGCATTTGTAGTAACTGTATTCAAGCACCTTCCATAAGCCACTAAGACACCAAAGGAATGGGTGAGGTGGATATGTACATTTCAGACCTGCTAAGTCCTAGTCTCACCTCTCTCACACTCCTCTCTGCAATTTTGAGAAAAGCAACTCATATCTATGACATATCAGCTTACATGTTTTTATCAACTTCCAGTCCTTCCTTAAAGAAAGAAACAAAACTACTTAACCAAATCCAGCCAACCTCTCTGTCAAGTCGTCCCTCCTCTTGCAACGAGACCCATCCATCCATCCCTAGTTTCTAGAGTGCAGCCCTAACCACAGTGCTCTTTCAGAGCCTCCACTGCCCACGAGAAGCTGCAGAGCCACATTCCTCCTTCCAAGGCTTCCCTGCTCCGGTGGCAAAACCCAAGGAATCACTTCAGCTCTTTGCTGCAAAAGCCTGTAGGTCACTGTGCATCACAAACCAAGTCTTGGAGATTTCTATTAGATGCACAGGCTGTTCTTTATTTACAACAGCCTGGATATTAAGAAGATGCCACTACAAAAAGGAGGAGTATTTATTTACAGATATCATTAGCAATTTACAAGAAAATGAAATAAATAGGTGACATAGGAACAGCTGAAGCACTGAGTGGTTAACTGGATGTTTCAGCTATCTTAAATTCAGTACTGCATCAAATGCTGTAAGAGAGCGACAGATCACAAATGCCAAGTTAGTCATTTTCAGTAACAGTTCTCATGGAATTTTTTCCTTCTAAATAATCAAAACAATTGGTCATTGGTCCTTATAAGGAAAAGTGCCATACCAAACAGAATTTCATAAAATACAGCTGTTTTAACTTCACAGTTCCCTCCAGCACATCTGCAGCACCTGAATTCTGGGGATGTATTTTTATGTTTGTGTCTTTGTTGTTTTTTTCTTTTCTTTTTCTTTTTAACAAGATGACAAGATAAAGCTATTAAAATTACTGGCAGTGGAGTAACTTGTTCATATTCAGAGTAACAGGTTTCATCTGTTCTTTTGACAGAGACACTCAATAAAGCCACAGCATAGCAAATTTTAAATTAATAAACACTAAAACTCGGGTTTTTTTACAGCAAAGTATTAGCCTGTGAGATTAACTGCCAGAAGGTGGCATACAGTTAGACAGACAAGATCTACATAGATAACTGGATCTTCCAGAATTATAATATGGTTTCAAGAGGGCTTCAGGAAAAAATAACACCAACTCTCTTTTTCCAGGACAAAATACAAATCAGCAGAGAGTTATATAAGAGAGGATCTTCTCCTCTGTACCTTAGTTATATTACCCCTTGAGGCATCTGATAGCACCTGATATCAAGACAAAATACACGACTAGACAGAACAGTAGTCAGAATTCCTGCATTGCATGAGATCTAGAGAGGATAACACTTTTGTGGACTCCAAAGCCTCCCAGCTCCCCAGAGCATCTTTTGAAACATGCAGTTGAGCTTGCCTCAAGTATAGCAAAGCACATGTTTTAAGACCTCGGGCACTGGGATACCCGCCAGGTCACAACAAATATGTATACATAAACTAATCTACTTAAATTCTGAGTGGAAACTCAGTGCCCTTCAGGTATATCCCTCAAGGCTACGAATAGTATGCTTGTCAGACAGGATGAAGTTTCCCTGTGTAATAACTGAGTGCTTTTGGCATCTAACCACTCCTCCCAGCTTTGTCCAAACCCAAAGATCAGGGAGGGAGGAGTCATCAGCATGAAGGTGAGGAGGTTCGCAAATAGGGGCAAAATGAGATTAGGGAAGAGGAAACAGGAACAAATTATACGTGGATTAGGAACAACAAGGCTCTCTCAATCAAACAGTTATAAAAAAGCCCTCTTTTCCCTTCACCCCTCCCTTTATGTGGCAGATGGTTAAAAAATCCCCAAAACTGAGACTCCTGTGAAGAGGAGAAGGGAGACTAAAAAGTGAAATGAAGCCAAGCAGAGGCAAAGCAGCAGTGCTAATGAATTGCAAGGCAAGGCTGGGGAGAGGATTTTTCACATCGGTGGTACGGTCACCTTTTCTTAGGAAAAAGTGGCTAGAAAGAAAGCCAATTAAATCCTCTGGAGCCCTTAAGGGCTTCTACTGCTAAAAATAAAAATAACAAAACAAAAATCAAAACAGTTTAGGATACAGACGAGTGTACATACACGGGCATATGTTGACAGCAAAAAGCAGTAACTGTTGTCTTCTAAAAGGATGGAATATTACTGTTTTTCTTTAAAAGCAGGTGACTATTGAGTATGAAATTTCATACTGCACTTGTTTCTATGACCTATGAACCCTCTGTTAAGAAAAGCTAAACTGGATAAATTTTAATAAGAGATCTTGGCATTTGGACTCTAGAAGAAAAATTTCACTGGCAGCCTTACTTCCTACCACTAACCAATTACTTAAAATATAATATCTATTAATCCTTTAAAACACTTGGTCTAATTGTACAAAATAACGGTCAACTTCATCTGAAGCAGATCTAGGGTGTTCTGTGCTACTTATTTTAGCAGGATTTTTTCTTTACTTCTAACAGATAATGTTACAATTAAAAATTTCAAACTGCAAATGCCCTGCTTACCAAAATCTGAGTGCCAGAGGGAGGAAGGGGAGATGTGGAGACTCGTGCCCATTCCATCAGTGTTTGTAACTGCCCAAATGAGCAGCCTTTAAGAAAAAAAGCAATAAGTGTGAACTCGAAGCAAGGATTCATGAACAGTTAATGCTGGGTAATAGTCTGACAGCACAGCACCCACCCAAGCCTTCTATCAGTAAGAACACACGAAAAAGTAACACAAAGGAACTTGACCGTAGAAACTTCATTTCTTTCCTGCCTCCTATCATCTTGCAGAAATGTGCCAGAGTAAAGGAAGGTGTACACCCCCTTCTGCAGGAAGAGCTGGAAGCTCATCTTACTAAACCACACTTGTTACACATTATCGACCACACACAATACACTTATTTATGACCTGTAGCTTCCACCCCTCTCCCTAAACTCACCCAGTCCCGACACCTTGCACAAGCCACCACCATGACTAGTGCTGGGGGGAAACATCTGCTAAAGAAAAGGGTACAAAACGGTCAAAAAGAGCTAGGGTTATGCAAATGAATGGCTAAGAAAAAAGACTCACTACCAAAACAGGTACAATGGCCTGATGATTTCAACATGTTTCTTTCTGAAATCACTTGTTTCCTTACCAAAGCAGAGGGGGTGCTTTTGGAGGAGCCTTTCCCAAATGAAAATACGAGAATGTATAAGACATTTACATTTTAATTTCTCATTGCTATCCTAACCGTGACCAAAACTTTGAGGTTTGTACCCAAAAGGCTGTACTTGCCAAGATGAGGGCTGATCTTTCCCATGAATTACACATAAACCAGCACTGTGAGGCATCAACTTTTCAAAACAAAACTCGACACAAAACAAACCCCTGAAAAATCACTCAGAATAGATAAAGCTATAGTAAAGATAATTGCTGTTGGTTAACCTCAAGGCCTGATCCTTCATCAGATTTGATAGCCGCCTTGGCAAGCAACTTCAGCAGTTACCTTCTCATCTCTGGATCCAATCCAAAAGCAAAGCACCTATCTCCAGAATCAGGTAACTCCACCTTAGCAAGCACCTTGTTTACTAGGTTAACCATAAGCAGAGGTACCCATGCCCAGCCAACATGCCAAACTGGCCGGACACAAGCCACCTCCTTGCTGGAAGCCAGACCACACTGCAAAAGCTGCTGAGCTTTTCAGCTTTTCATCCATGAGCAGCTCAGAGGCAGGGGTAACAGCTCCGGCATAGCATCTTGGCTAATGCTTTGGGATTGGAGAGGGACACATCTGTCCAGCTGTCACGTTGAAGACAGCACATGTCAGCACTCTGTTAGTCTGCCCAGAGCTTAGTTATTTTCAGCATGCTTCCACACTGAAACAGTTCAGTGCTCCCTTCCCTTCCCTTCCCTTCCCTTCCCTTCCCTTCCCTTCCCTTCTTCTGTGCCAGGCCAGAGACCTAAAACATTCAAGTTAACCCAGGAGAGCTAAAGCAGTCAAATTAACCCTACAGAAGAAAGAATTCCAGCCATTTCCATGCAGTCTAAGTCTTTGGAGTGGCTGTGTGCCAGCACAAGAGGAAGCAGAGAAGAGCCACCTCATGAATAGGGATGAGCAGTTTGGGATTCCCAGATCTCTAGCCCTAAGAGCATGCACAGATTTCCTATGGTCTCTTCGTACTAACTGTACTGAGTAGCCACTCAAGAGTCAGGAATGGCAGCAATTTCAGCACCCTGCTGGATAAAGGGATTTGGCACCAGCTCTGTCTTGCAGACCCAACATCCAAGAGGAACCAACGTGACGAAGAAGACTAATGGAGTATCATGGCACTGTTAGATGCTCCCACCTTAGCAGGGGTGAAGAAAGGTATTAAATGACAAAGTTCATATTATTATTGGCACTGCATAGATCCCCCCGAATAAACTTGGTACAATCTAAGTCTGTCAAACATCTACAATCACAACAGAGAGATCACCAGGCAACTGTTTGAACTCACTCCTCCTATTAGAGTAAAAATAATGTAGAAGTTTACAGTCTTCTGCACCACAGACGGCAGTCAACCACAGAGACCAACACAGGGGCTTCTGAAAGGTGAATTTTAAAAAAAAAAGTCTACCACACTTATATAACCTTTCATATTGAAATACTATCTTCTGATTTAACAGGAAGCAAGGCTGTGATGAGATGGAACACTCTCAGAACAGCATCAAATCCAATTACCCACTTTTTCCTTCATTTCAATATTGGGAAAGGTGGAGAAAAGTTATCTGGACGTACAACTAATGATGACAGCACGGCCTAGTACTTGGAGCATATTTTCAGTGAAAGATTAAAAACATGAAGGTAAAAAGAAAATCAAAATGTCACATGATTTTAAAAAGCTGAACCATGTCAAACACCCAGTTTTTCTTCAATATTACAAATAGTCTTTATACAAAAGAAGCACAACACTTCTAGTCTCACTCAATGAGGAATTTGCTACACTACCACCTTAGCAGTAATCTGTTGAGCTGAAAAGAGAGGAGTTAGTTCAAGCATAATATGGCAGGAAAAGCAGCAGATCAAGAGATGACAACAGATTTCTTTCAGAAAAAGGTGGAAGGATGTTAGTTATGGACTTCTGCCAATACTGGTCTTTAGTCTTTTTTGATTCAACATTTTCATTTAGAATTTTTTTATGCCTTTAAGTGAGCACTACAAAAATATGCAGAAAATACGAAACTAGGAGGTAGCAGAAGTACAGCGCAGACTGAAACAACACACAAGAAAAATGGTAACAAATCTTAAGGATAGAAACAAGATGAAAAGTAACAACAAAGAACAGAGTAATGCTCTTAGAGACTAGTGGTTTCTGCTACAAGTGATGAACTGTTAGTTGGAAGCAGCAGAGAAGGAAAAAATTCGTGTATAACCCTCCTATAAGCAGCTAGTAAAAGTCACTAAAGAGAGACAGTTCAGAAGAAGGAAAATACAATGATTCAAAAAAGCAGCTGTATTTTCAGTGCAGGAAGGAATATGAAGATGCTACTATAGCAGACTACCAAGATCTTGCTGGGAACACCGTGTATAAATCTGGTAATACATATTCACAAAAAAATTATCTAGGCTAGTGCAATAAAACATTTGACCAAAGGGAAAAAAAGACTAAAGTTCTTAGAAAGTACACTAAAGAGACAGTCAGTAGGGCAGGAACAAAGAAGTGTAAGTGTTAGCTTATCAAAATAAGTTTAGGCTGGATATTAAAAGGCTTTGTAGACAACAAAACACTGGCTTTAAGTTTACACGGAAAAAACTTCACTGGTTTGCAAGTGGCTCTATATAGGTTCACAGAGACAGACACGGTTTCTGTGACAGCGAGGCATCTGGCTCAGCCAGGGTGATTTGTTCCAGTTCTGGGTGATTTGTTCCGGTTCGGGGTCCCTGAATACTTGTTGCAACACAGTGATGGTCCTTGCAGGCCAGAGCAAAAGTCCATCAGCCCAGCAGCCTTGCTCCAGTAACAGCCAGCAGCAGATCATGAGGAAGACAAGCGCACGGCATTTTGGGGAAGTATCACCACTTGTGATTTAGGGTCTTAAGACATCTAAAGAGATTGAATACCCCCTTTTCCCATTACTTTGGCAGCCCTCTCTAGTGCCCATGTAAGCTTTTCTACTGACAACACCCAATGGCAAGGAGTGCCACAGCTTAATTTCACATTTTATTAACAACAGTTTTCTATTATTAGTTTGTTCTGAGCCCATTTCCCACTATTTCTCTTTCCTCTTAGCTAATGATTTTGCCCACCGTTTATCCCATCAATACCACTCTTGGTTCCTTTATCATTCTGTCTGTGATATGAAATCTCTATTTTCAGTACTCTCCCTTTTGTAGAGTCTTACAAAGCTGAAAAGACGAAGCCAATTTAGGCCTTCCTTGCATGGAAATTGTTTCACTACTTTTTTCATTCATCACTTTGTCCTGTACCTTTGCCATGCTATGTAGCTCTTGTACAGTATTCAGGAGACACATACACCACAGATTGCTGCCTGTTTGATTTCTTTCCTAGCAATTAATTCCCAATATCCAGTGAAGTACTACAGTAAGCTTGACATCTACACCACGCCATAAAGCATAAACTTCAATGAACAACTGGCATGGACACATGAACTAATACAACATTATTGGTGAAGAAGCAACATAACTTAGAAAAGGAAGTCAAGCTCCAAGAACCAAGTGGAGTTCTCTAGAGGAATCAATACACATGCAGAAAAGGGAGATGCAAATGAACAGCATGCAGGTACACCTGAACTGAAGAGAGACAGAAAGCTGAACAGACTGGCAGCTCTTCCAATTAAAGACCTGGAGATGTGAAATTAAATGAAAGGACACAGGTCTGAGAAGGCAATGCACCTGCTTTTCACACATTTCTGAAGTGTAACTCCTTGCAACAGCACGTTTAGACATTTTAGAGTTTACAAAAGCTCAACAGGTCACATGAAAAAGTTATGGGAAAGTCCAGTAAAGGTTAGTAAATACAAAGTCATCATGTTTAGCTCAGGAAGCCTTTGACAAGTGGATTAATGAAGATCAAGAGAATATTCTGGGAGTATCATCCCTACTCCCCTTAAGTTTTCATGACAACTTTGGTTTTGCCAGTGCCAGAAACAGAACACCAAGTTTTAATATGCACACAAGTATGATTATTCTTACTAAATAAAATGCAAATATTGAATTTGATCAACATTTATCAGCTTAAATAAAAGTACTGCCATCTCAGACCTTGATCAGGCTGCAAAGCCCTGCTGTAACAGTTCTCTAGCAACCTTGCTTTCAAAGCAGGACAATTCCTCTGTTAATTTACACAAGAACCAACACTGCTGTCAGTACGTACAAATGTGAACTCAAATCCAGTATATTTGACTACTTGCAGAATGAATAGAATCACATTTCACTATGCTGCCAAACACTTGCCGTTATATGATAAACTCTTCTATTTCAGCCAACCTACAACTTTGCCAAATTGCCATTGTTTGGGCTGAAATTTTACAAATTAGTGTCTGCTTCCCTGTTTCGTTTCTTCACTTTTTATTCATTCAAAACAGTGCATTTCAAAAACATAAAGGTTAATAAAAAAAAAGTTTTGTCTGGGTCAAAAAATTCTGGCACACTTTTCCTACTTTTCCTTTTCCTTTGAACACCTTCCTTTGAGATGGAGACTTGAAATTAGACAGGAATAGTGGTGTAGCTGTTATTCCTGTGAACTCTACCCAAATTCAGCCATATTCCACAATCCCATTAGTAACTTAGAAATCAACGTTTTGAATCAGATAATGGAACTCTGTTTTAGAGGACTCAGATTCTACTAGAGATCTCTGTGTCATTTAAACTAAATGCTACAGAAAAGGTCATTAATTTTCCCAGTCCTTGGCATGTGTCTACAAGGAGTGATTTGCAGAAATACTTAGTGCCTGAAGCTGAAGTGAAAGGCAGTGAAAGCTGCATTCTAAAAAGATTATGAAGACAATGGTTTTGAAAAACTCCGCCTAGTAATCTCAGAACAGGTTCTTCCAAAAATTCCACAGAAATTTGATTCCTAAAAAAACAACGAAAGAAAAAAAACGCACAAGCGTAATTTACTTTATTCTCACTCTGCATTTTATCCTGTGCATGCACTGCAGGCTCTCCTCCTTTGGAATCAAGGTGCTTTACAGTATAAGTATCATGATGCAGGCTGGGCAAGAGGTGCCTCTCCATCAGAAGAGTCAGAAACAACGCACAAGCAGCTCGGCATTTCCCCAGGGCAGGGACTGTGGCTGTAGGGCAGGTTTTCTCAAAGTATCCAGAGCCTGAAGCAAAACATCAAACGTGCTAGAGAGCATACCAGAACTCTGTATAAATATGTTCCATTGTCAAGATCCATGTATAAGTTTCCAGCCAGAAAACTGGCTTGTGAACTCCCATCTGCAGGATACATACTGCTCTGAGAACTAGCATCCCACTGGGTATTTGCCTTCAATGATCCACAGCCTGAAAAACAGGATAGCATAGGAGTGCCCATGGTGATGACTGAGAGGAACATAATTTGGCTTTGTCAGCCACTGTTGTGCCTTGTTGTTAAATTAACACACAAAATTAAACAGTGTGCACACATGTAACTGCAAAGACTCTAACTGCTTTTTTTTTCCTTTCCTTTCCACGTCTCAGTTCTCCTCTATCAAATAACACTGTTAGCTTGTCAGGGGAAGGACAGATGCCTGCTGTGTTTTCCTTTTCAGCCTCTAGTACCCTGAATCCTAAAAATGGATGCTATTTTTTTTTTTAAGACATTAACAAAGCAACACAACTCCTAAAGCCTCCTTTAGTTCTATTTATTCTTCTCCGGTCATCAGTGCTTGGAAACAAACATTCTTCCTGTCCACTGCTCTCCTGTGAAAGACCACAGTATCTATAGTTACTGGAGAAGAGTGTTGCAGTTATCTAGGCTCCAAACCTTCCCATGCTTTACTTTTCAGCTTGCCCCAGAGGGCTTGTTCTCTCCAAGGTCACCAGAACCAAGATTTCTCTCTTTCCAAAGGTAGCTACTAAAATTCTCTCTCCTCACTGGGAAGCTCATCAACTCTTAAGAGAATCAAATACCATGATCACATCTGAAACTGAAGAGCTGAAGAGTCACTGATCAACTTACAGCTTCCAGACAACTTGCCAGCCCCCCCGGTACAAGGAAAGAGGTGAGACTGCAACTCTACCCCTAAGAAATGCTGTCAGAGAGCACAGGTTGAGCTTTTTTTTTTAAAAAAAAAAGAGCTACCAACTTCCCCAAAATCATTTTTTCTTCTTATCTGTAGGCCTTCCTGCCAAAGAAAAGCATTTTGGGCAGGTGGTACACACCACCACAAGTTGACACTGAGAAAATCTCACCGGAAGGATACAAATAGCATCAGAAACAGCATCTCAACTTCCTTCAAAATATCCATGATTTTCCAGCCCTAAGAAGCAAACACCAGGGTGATTCCCAATTCTAGGAATGGAATGGCATGATAGAGCAGGGAGAGGAGGACTATATCAAGAAAGAATCTTTCCTATTTCCTTCTTAGAAGCATGACTCCTTACAAGAGGCAATCTCACACAAATACAAGATATTTTTGTCTGATCTTTTGTCAACTGTTTGTCCTTGGACATTTGAATATCAAATTTATTAAAAATAATACTGTATTTTTGGTTAGAGGTAGATTCAGAATTTTCCTCCTTAGAATCCATGAGAAGGTACTTCCCTCTTTAGTTCAGCGGAGCAGCACAAACTTGTGGCTAAGAAATTTTGGGTGTAATTCTGAAAGGTACAAGCAAACAAGCTGAAGTCCGAATTCATGCAAAAATCCTCTCAGGGCAGCTGTCTATTTAATATAATTCTTCCAGCTGTGCAAAGGTGCTCTAAAAAAACAAAGCACACTGCAGAAGAAAGGATAACAACTCAACAAAACCTGCGGAATAGCAGAGTTCTTCCCTGGGGAGGGGCGGGGGGGGGGCAGGAAGCCCAAGCCTGAGAAGCTGCTGTGGCACACAACACAGGGTAGCAAGACCCAGGACCTGAAACCCTGCTGGCAGATGGATATTTCAGATGGTTCATCTCGAGGAATGTGTTAAGAACAGCACACAAGAATCCACTGAAGCATTCAAGTAGTCAGAGGATCGACATATTTTGAAGGTATGAATATCCTTTGTCACAATCTGTTAGCGGTTTATCTATAAACTACTTGTCAATACACAAACATTCCTGATTCCTATGATTCTATGTCACAGACCACCATCAGACTAAGCAGCGCAGAAACATTTTTCTTTTGCAACTGATGAGTAATTTGGGAGTGAAAAATGAAAGCAGAATAGAAAAGAAATCTGGTACAGAAAAATGGTATGTTAAAAAATAGTAGTAGTGAAGCATTCAGAAAGAATGAATCAAAACAAAACCCAAACTGAACTTTTCCTGTAAATCAAAGATTTCAAAATACTAAACAATAAGATACTTGATTATGAAGAAATCTAAATGTGCAAAAATAAAAAGGTCAGATGAAGGTGTTTGGAAGTATTATTAAAATGATGGTCCATGTGCAGAAGGTAGTTTTCAGATGCACTGATTACTCTAGAAAATTTTATTTTATGCTCTCTCCATCTTTTCTGAGAGATATAAGCGAAAACCATTGTTGAGGAAAGCTGCAGAAACTTGGAATAAACAGGAAAGAGTAACAAGATGAGAAACAAGTCATTGCTAGACAGAAAAATAGAGCAAGCAGAAATCTGGAAAACCTGAAGCAAAACAACAAACAAACAGTTTAACCTTGTTGAGGGCAGTGGGACACAGTGATGATAACTAGGAACACACATTCTTCTGGTCCTCTTTTACTGTAAGGAATTTATCACGGGCTTGACTTCTTGTCTGTCTTGGCTTTTTAAATATAAAAGCTCCTCTTTGGTAAATACATTCTCATCTTTAAAACATAATTATGGTCTGAAAGTTGACACTAAAAATAGCACTAAGGAGCTTCATATTCACATCTTCTTGATTTCTGTATCAATTTACTCGATTGCAACAGTCAAGTGTATGTCCTTTGGTCCTAAAGACTCAAAGGAGTTCTCCCAAGGGTTAATCCTGAAGAGAGGTTTGACAGGGTGACAGTTTTCAGTTTAAATCCATAAATTATAGTTGATATCCAATGTGTAACTGCAAACACATTATGTGTAAAGAACGAAGCATTCACAAATGTTTAGCAACTCTCTTAAGAAAAGCAAGTATCTGAGCAAAAAAACCCAAAATTAGATTAAGGAAACATAGAAAAAATAAAAAGAATGCATATTCCACTAATCCATACTGGCATGCCAGGAAAACTTAAAGACAATTTGGAACAAACTTCACAAATTCTTACAATTAGGAAATACATGAGGAATAACATCATGAATAAGTCTTCAAATTAGCAAGTGACCAAGAAGCATACACTTTGCCAATTTCAGTTCAAATCAAAATACTTCATGATACAAGCATATTTTTAGTACTTTTACAAATAAATGAGTTCTTTGAAATAAGATTCCTCACTCACTAACATTCTCATTTTTTTTCCTTGCAGTGTCAGAAACAGCCATTTCAAGATGACTTTTCCAAATCTCTAAATTGAAAGGGACACTTCACATGTAATCTCATATGAAGTTAGAGTCTGAAAAAACGACAAACATCTTTTAAATATGAATCTTGGAAAAGTTGTATATGGGGTTTTTTTTCCTTCACTTTAATGACTGTCTGAAATAACTACTGCACTAACCTGATGACACACTTATTTATTATATTTTCTTATGCCTGTTATTCACTTTCTGGCAGTAATACAACTTCATTTAGCAATAGCTTGGACCCCTCAGTAAGGGAATGTGTACATAGTAGCTCTCTAATCTTGCTGCCCAGCTGCTAAGACAGTCACATGAGTCACTTGCTGCCTTTAGAGCAACACACACCACTTGCTGAATTTAGAGACATTCTCTGTTTCTGCACCGGCCATACACGAAAATTGAGTAATACCCTATCCTAATTACATACAAAACTCTCTAGGTGTTTGTTTTCAGGTTCTTTATATTTAAATCGGTGACTCAAAGAACATACTTTTTACTGATGCAGTTAACAACCCAGCTCCACAAAGTGATTTATGTACCAGTTTTCAGTGTTATCGCTCTCACGGCAGTTGGTTTAATTTCAGCAATCAGTTCAAATGTAGGTAACTTCATCTAATTGTTTAGTGAAAATCCAGCCCTGGAAGAATGAAGAACTCTGTCTGCCAGGACAATTCAGTATACAGCTTCGGAACAAAACACTTTACAACAACTCCTTCCTTATCAGGATTTTAAACTGTGACTGTTTGAAACACCACCTTATTCAACAGTCTATTTAAAAACAATATACATAAAGACTGGCATAGTTGCTTCCACACAGCTCTTCAGTCTACTAACACATGTAATTCCTTGTGAAAAATATTTTATTTACTAACATAAACTATAGGTGTTATGTAGGAAGTACTATCTCACACTGTTTGGTGCCGTGCCTTACAGGAAAGCACAGTGAGGAGTCAGTTCTTTGGACTATTGCTACATCGTCAGTGTAGGCCCGAGGATGTTTCATTTTCCTCTGTGTCTCATAATACCTTCTTTCCCACATTCTCCCCGTGTCTCATTATGGCACTGTTCTTTGCAGATGGTTATACAGGGACATGATCAAAGCCACAATATACTGTGCTCTGGCCATATGTGTTTACTGACTAACAGAGTAACAAAACCCCCACAGAGTTGCTCCAAGGTACAGGGCTAATGCCACCAAACCTGAGGATTCTTACATTATTTGAAACACGCTTCTACATTCTACAGTCATTCTGCACACAAGGCACACTCTGCAGTCCAAAAATACACTGGCACAAATTCCAAAAGATGTTCCAGTGGGCCTAAGGAAGAAAGTAGTGTATCAAACCTTAGCTAACTCTGTCAGTTTCAAGTACGGCCAAATTTGCCTTAAAACAGACTTCTTGCCAGTTGGAAATCACAGTAGGCAATGTCCCAACTTGCCAGTCAAGCAGTAGCACATTTTCAAGTTGAATATTCTAATCTGTCAGATAACATTAAATAGAACTCCATAACTAGCCGGCATAGAGTATCACATAGTAACAACTAACTAAACTTTTCACTCACGTTGTATCATTCTGAATTAGCATTTTAAATAAATGGAAATGGTTACTTCTATGCTGTTCCAGCAAACTTTGCTCTGTAATTCAACTAAACACAAATTCCTTGTATTGATATTTATTACCTAATAAATTCGAGTAATTGGAGTACACAGAGCCAGTCAACCTACAGTTAAATTCAGATTATCACATATATATCTACTGTTCTTAGAAGCAACATCTAAGATTTCTGAAATCAAAATATAAGGCAGAACTATATTTTTCTGTTGCATTTTTGCACTTTACAGAGTTTTCTGCCAAGTCAGTACTGCTGTTTCCCATGTCTGTGTAACTCTTTACCTAGTATACTATTACACACATTGAAAAGACAACTTCAGAAAACAAAGTGGCAGAGGAACATGGGGCAAGATTCGCAATTGGAACAACTAATCCAGATGAATCTCAGAGTCTCCAATCCAGCTGGCATAAATTCTCATACTCCTTTATCTTTTCCCTAATCAGTACAGTATTCTATTCAGGTATTTGGTTATCACAACATAATATTCTCCATCAAAATTAGGAATTACAACCCTCCCACTGCGAAAACGTTTTTGCATATACCAGTTTTAATCATCAATTTGTGCCCAGTAGCCAGTATGCCTTAGAGCAGGCCAAAACATGCTGACATATAAAACAATTATTGGAAAAAAAAGCCTGTGATTTGATAATGAAGGTATTATGCATTCGGTTGAAGAAGTTTCACTCCTTAAGAATCCAACTTCATGGGTATATTTCTCTGCTATCCTGAAACCTCTTAGATGAGCTCTTGTAACAGGTAATTGTTTAGAGTAAAATCATTGCCTACAGAGTGATGTATGATGGCTTAGTGGATTAGTATGTTAAAAACACAATCTCTTTTGACACAGCTATTTTTAAGTGTTATTTTAAAAAATTATAAAATGTTAATTCTGTTTTCCAGTAAACATAACTTTTGATCTCCTGAGTCAGACATGTTATGCATAATAATCACAGCAGGAATACAATACTATTTTTTTTTTTGGAGGAAAAAGCATGAGCACAATTCCGTGCAAAGAAAAAAATCACAGAGCAGAATTCAATTAAAGGCAAATACACCAGAGGGAAACTGAGTAGTTCTAAGAAAACAAAACACTTGTTTTCCTAGGTAATTTCCATATTTCTAGAAAGTCAACTCCAGAACCATGTAACACTCACATACAGGTTTTAGAATATGTACTTTCAACACTGGACTAAAATTATTTGTGCTACTAAGTCAGCACAGTATCACTTTTCTACATATCACTTTTAATTCTGAATTCAAGCCCACAAAACCAACACCCACTAACCTTAGAAAGCACTTTATTATCCACTATCTGAATGTAGCAGAAGAGCTTTGTGTTTGTACAGCTTCCAGAAATCATCATGGAAGGTTCTGAATACCTATGCATATCTAGGTTATGGATGTATATCAACACAATGTAACTTTTTTCTTTGACCAAGTTATGACGTTTTTGTTATCAAAAACTACATTCTTCTAAATTTTGTACATTATGTATTAATAAGTATATTAATATACCAAGATTCTCTTATTGAGGGATCCAAGCTATTGCTAAATAAATCTCTCATGACACCTAAGTATTATTTACTTCACTGAAAAATATCATCAGATTAGTACAGTAGTTATTTTCTTTGCTTTCAAGCCAGTTTAATATTTTTTAAACACTTTGACTTCATGTGTGGTTATATTAATTGCCCTTTCAAGCTGAAAGGCTTGTCAAATCATCCTGAAGTGTCCATTTCTGATACTGTAGGAAAAAATTTAAATGGCAGTAAGTAAAGGAAGCACCTTATTCCAAATAATTAATTTATTTGTAAAAGCCAGAGTAAAGCAGTTCCCTGTTGACACTTTAGAAAGCAACCAGTACTTCACTACTGGTCTGCTCCTTCCACATTCAGGACACTGTAGTTCCAACATTAAGCAGCATCCCCTGCGGAGAAGCACATGACTCTACTGTTCCATGATGTACCCTCAATGACCACCAGCTTCTGAATGAAGCTACAAAAATACTGGTTTTAACTTACTAGAAAAAACCCTGAACAACTTGCTTCTTGCCAACCTGAAAGACCATCCCTTTCAATGAGTGACACCTGAGACAATCTCAAATGCATGTTACAATATTTTAAAAAAAGGTCATGGGGAAACTCTGTGACAGGTTTATTATGTTGGCATTACAGACATACATTACAGTGGCATTACAGTGTTACTACTATACATTTACTAATGATCTACATAGAATTTGATAGATGGAAAAGGTGACATTTGGAAACATCATGAAATAGAGGCTTCATATCTTAAAGGTCAACAGTGAAAAGAACTGTTAGCATCCAACTAGATTTTACTAAGCTTTGCAGGAGGAACCCAGGCCATGCATTTTTACTGACTGTTCAATTTATTTTGTTTTCATTTATAGCAAAACACTGTTGAAAAGAAAAGGAAACTTTCAAATAATCCGGTCAAGATCAGATGAGAAAAACATCCCCCTCTTCCACCTACAAAATCCATAGCTCACATCATTCAGTAACTTTGCCAGCCACTGCAACATACACA
>VZRF01004017.1:177-53631 GCA_013396875.1 Vireo altiloquus | reverse complement strand
GCCCGGGCACCCCTCCGTGGCGGCAGGTGGTGCCGAGGGAAGGCGGCGGCGGCCGCGGGGAACGACCCGGGGCGGGGGAAGGAGCCGCCGGGCGCCTCGGGCCGCTCCGCCGCCGGCGGGGGAAGGCAGGGGCCGGGCGGGGAGCGCCGGCCTCGCCTCCGCACCTGGACTGCCCCCGGCCCTCCCCGGGAAGCTGGGTCGGGCAAGGCGGCAGCTCCGCGGTGCTGAGCGCCCGGACCCGCCGGCTGCCCTCTCCCGCCTCTCCCGCCGTAGGATAAAAGCCGTAGGATTTTAGTACGGCCTTGGCCCCAGGGTCCAAAGTTTTAATAAGTTGGTCTGTATTGCAGCATAATTAGCGAATTTTTATCCAAATGTGTGCGTTTAAAGCAGACCAAACGCTTTTCAATGGGAGGGAGCCCGTAGAAAAGTGTCCTGATGGTTTATGAACTGAAAAAGCCCTAGGGTTAAAGAGTGCCAGCAACAGCCCTGGTTCTCTGTGGTACAGTTTACAACTGTTAATGTGTTAAAGCATAATTAAGAACTGTGGAATAGACAAGCCTTTGGTTGTGGTTGGGCTCTGACCTGTAATCTGAAAGCAGGAAGGGAAGCCCGTACATGTGCAAAACCTGGGAGGAGGGGGAAGCTCGCTTCCTGCCCAACTGCTCATTCAGTCACACAGCAGCATTTCGGCGTGACCCGCCTGCCCTTCCAGCTGATAATGTTTCAAGTCCTGAAGTACTTCGGAGAGGGGGAGAGAGGACGCAGGAGCTATCAGACCTTTTGGGTAGTACTAAGAATGTTTAAGCATTTGCCTCCTCTAAGCTATGCGTCTTCATTTGAACCTGAACCGCCTGTTCGTTAAGTAGGTGTTTAATGTATTGTATACATTGTTCCTTAGACCAGGCACGGTTGCAGACTCTTGTAGTGAAATCAAACTGAAAATGTCAAATGCAGTTTATATAAGGAGCACTGATTATGACAGCATATCCTATGACTTACAGGTATTCTTTCAGAGAGTAAGTCTGAAGTCAGACTAACACTGAACACTTTTAAGGCATATCTGCTTAGGTGGTAATGTGAATAAAATGCAGAGTTATAACACAGACACAAGCAAACATCTAAAAGTCTTGTATCTGTTGTGGTGACTTAGGTGAGGCATTGTGGTATGCTGCTTTTGCTTCCTAAGTTTCCTCTCCCTCCTCTTTTGAAGTCTGGGATGATGCTTGTATATCTGCTTGTGTTGTTTCCATTTGAGTTGGACATGCCTGATCAAAAATGTGCTTCCTCACACCAAAAAAAGAGAACATTTGCCTAACTTTTGAAATTAACTTAAGCACTGGATAGTTCTCAAGGAAAAGTGAAAGCATTTCCTGATACTGTTCATTAAAAGGCCTATTTTCAGAAGATGATTGTATGGAAAGCAGAGTACTCCAAGCACCTGGAAAGTATATATGCACAGCTTTTAAAAATCTAAGGCTTGTTTGCTGGGAATAGCTTACTCTTACCCAAAGAAGAAACCCCATCTAAGACATGGTTTTCTTTGAGCTACAAAGAACAATATTTGATTTTTTTTTTAATCTGGTGTCAAGCAAAATGAGCTTTTTACTGCAGACTTGCAGTTATTGTTCCCTAATGTGAACAGAAACAGGTCTTAGTTGAAAATTAGCATTAATGTTTTTTTGGAAAATAAAAATCAAGATTAAGCTCAGAATCCTTCATCAGCAGTACTTTAATTTGTGCCCTCTGTCCCGTGGTTGTGATTGCATTGATTCAAGCAGTCATCTGGTCAACATTATTTTTGGTTAGATTTAGTACTTGTTTGGAACAAATACCTGCATCACCATATGTGTGCCGGAGGAATATATCAGAAGCTGTAAAGGGAAGGAGGGTCTGCTGTTCATCTTGATGTCATCATCTTGGATCAGTGTAGATTCTTGGCACTGAACTCTGTGTCTCTCAAGTTTACAGTTCCTAGAGTCAGTGTCAAACTACTAAATGGTAAAAAATGTGATTCAAGCTGTCATACGTAGTATAAGTGGGTCTGGTCCCACCTTGCGGTGAAACTAATTCTTTTTCTATTAAATATTTGATACAGCAACACAGGAGATAGTTGGCCACTTCTTGTACCTGGGAAGGCTCAGTGAAGATACAGATGTGATCCAGCTAAGGAGCAGGAACAAATCTGGAAAAGTTTACTTGTATATTCCTCCCACACACTATTAATTGAAGTGTCTACAGTGTGTTGGCTGTGAACGGCTTTTATGGAGCTGTTTCTCCTACACATGGTCACTTCCTCCATGATATGCAGGCTGGTGTGAGAGCTGCTGCAGTGGCTGCACTCTGCAGGAGTTCATCAGGGAGTAAGCAGTCTTGGTGATAGGCTAAACTTGCCGGTGTTGTCTTGCATTACTGGTTTTAAAATAACACTTTGCAAAAGAAGTTCGGGTTTTATTTGGTTTTTTAAAGATAACCAAACCGTGTGTTACTAGAAAGCCTTTATTGCATCCTGAAGTTCAGACTTAATCCTGAGTTACTGAAGTAGATACTTAACCTGTTTATTTTCCCTTTCTAGCCAAGGTACGAGTGTTTGTCTAGAATGTCCAGGCATGCAAAAAAGCTTAGAGATCACGATATAAATCCATGTCTAGCGGTAAGATGATCAAATTGACATTTCTGTCTGTACATTTCAGTGTTAAATAATGCACGTTATAGAGGACTGTTTTGTGGATAACACTTTTCATTATAGCACTTTGCATTAAAAGTTTCTTAAGAGAGTCTGAAGATGACAAGGGCTGAAAATCATCCATTATAATAAGCATGAAATAACAAGTAATTTCCCATAAATAGGACTAATTCAGCTGATAGCAATCTCTTAAATTTTCTGTCCCTAAAACCAGAGCCTGAAATCCTGGTTTGACAAGCTTGGTTATTTTTTAAAAGTCTTGTGAGTTATACCAAGCATCATTGTAAACAATTATTCTGTGGACTCTATACTTACTGTCTAAAGTAAGTCTAAAGACAGTAAGTATTCTCTGTTATCTCCAAATGAAATCACTGCTTGGAAGTAGTGATTATCCTTTGTAATAGGTGTTCCTTTGCTCTCTTTGATAGTATTCTTTCATCTGAAGAGCTGACTCCTATCTTCATAGATATTCTGGAACTTGTTAAAATATTTAAACACTGAATACAGTAACTTCCCTCAGCTCTGAAGTATGTTTTCCCCTATTAAAGGAGACAGATGCCACTACAAAATGTATGGATGACAACAACTATAACAAGAATATGTGTACTGATTATTTTTTGAAGTACAAAAACTGCAGAAAATTCTGGGTAAGCACAATAAACTTTCTGAATTTTACTCCCTTCTTTGTTTTATGTACATTACTTCTGACAGGCTGCTTTCTGAACTTGGCTAATGCCGACTGCTGCCGTTTTTACAGTAACTTACCAGCCCGGGTAGTCTCAGTATGCGTTGCTGGAAGACTTAAGCACATGCACATCAAAGTACTTCACTTGATTAGTCTAAGTTTACTCTCTTAGATTGTGAGTCAGTGTTCTTGCAGTACCCGATGTTTTCCTCTGATTTTGAGTCACATATTTCTAGTAATGAGTTCTCTTTGAAACTGAGGCAGTGAAGAAGTTCTGTGGCATGGTGAGATTATCTTGTTTCCCACTGGCTTGTATCACGTTTACCTTAACCTAATACTAAGCTTAGGAAGAATTCAGTCTTACTTGATATTAGAGAAGTATCATGAGGAACTATGTGCAGTTAAACTGTTTTCTGCTGTTTTCTTTCCTTATACCATCATAGTAAAGAAGTTTTACCTTAGCCTTTAAGTACTTGTGCGAATTACAAAAAATTTATTTACAGACAGTTGTGCACTAGTCTGACACAGTGTAATGGGAATACTGATTGCACTGTGTTCTGAAGCAGCAGGGTAAACTATCAGATATCTTGAACTAAGAAGTAGTATGCTTATCAGCTTATCAGACTTAGAGTATTTGGGTCTTGATATATCAAGCATTTTTCTATTAAAGAATCTTGTTCATTCAGAGCTCAGGAGCAGAGATTCTGCAAAATCTGTTCTCATGGTCACTTTGTTCTATTTTCAGCATGGAATTATGATGCAAAGGAAGAGAAATGGTGTGAAACCAGAGATGCCCTCAGCAGAAGAAAGAAAGAAAATCTTGGAATCAATGGGGACGCCCTACTGACTAGAAACCTGAATTGATTGACTGTTTTCACTGTACATGTGAACACTTAGCAGCAGCAAGTTACCATTCTATGAACTGGATTTTGCAGTTGCCATATCTTGGATTAAAATAAGATCTTAAATTTTGAAATGTGTGAGCTTTCTAGGATAGAGATTCCTGGGTTTATTCATACTCCTTGTCATGGGAACCTGGCCTCTTTACTGGAAAATATGAGTATCAATGCAACTTCTGTAGAAACTTTGGGAAGTAAAAACTACCTTGCTGTGAATTGCTAAATATAAAATCAATGGAACTTGCAGAAAGTCTGTTCAAAAAGATGGGGTTGGTGAGCATTGCAGTGTGGTTCTAAGTTCTAAGACTGGAAAAGGTTGGGAAGCTGGTACATGCAACATATTTTTGCACTCAGCTATTCTGCTCAATAGTATGGATTTACCATGTGTGATTTTATCACTATTTTCACGTGTTGTATTCTGTGTCCCCATTTTAAATAAGACCGTTCATGAACTAAAATCTTAAACCCAACAAGCTTGTCATTAGGTCTGCCACTGCACTTGTCAGTGACAGCAGAAACTTGCAGTAAATCACATCTGCAAGCTTTGCTAGTTAGAAGGTTAGAGAGGCTGGTGAAGATAAAACTGAACTCCTCAGGTCTGAGCTGAATAGTAATTTCTGTGGATAGTAAATAGATACTTTGGTAGCGGGCAGGCAGGGGGGACTTGCAGACATGTAAGCAGATCCCCCGAGTGACATGGCAGGTTTAACTATAGTACGTCTATCTAAGACTCTGGACAGCTGAAACCCTGGGTTTGGAAATGCTTACTCATACAAGACTACAAAACTCAGTTTAAACAGGTACTCTCATCTTAAATAAGGTTGATTCCTTAGCTAAATTGAACAACTAATAAGTGTAAACATGTTGCAGTCTAGTGGAAAGAGTGGTTTTTAGCTTTTACCTTCTGGTGTCCTAGCTTAAAAGCTTGCGTCCTGTGATAAAACAGCAAAACTACTGTCATGAGCTCAGGTTCCATGTGAAATCCTTTAGTACTTACTGGGATCAACTTGGCAGAACTCTGGCTGACCTCATGAAGGATGGTGTAAAAGTGTTGTCTCTCTATTTAGACTGTTTTGGAAAGACTTCGTGGCTTTCTGTTTCTCCTGTCTGGCTTGTCTTGTTTCTTTCCACTGTAGGCCTATTTCTATGCGTGCTGTGATTTTTATGCTGTTTTCACCTTCTCCCTTCTTCTTTGATCTGACTAGTAACTCCACAAAATCTGCCTTTGCTCCTCCTTTCTGTTCTCAATCTACATCTGAGTTTTGAAATGGATTGATCCTACCCTTTCTGTTGGAATGAATGTGTAACTCCATGCCTTTTGAGTATGCAATTCTCCAAGCAAAGCTGTGCAGCCTCCAAACATGTCACAAGTTCTCTTGTTAGTTCCTGGCAAGGAAACTGTGCTTTATTCAATCAAGATCATAAGATTATTTATTTCAAATTACTTTCTCTTCACCTAAAGTGCAAACTTTGACGTTTTCCTCATTTTGTATTTGTTTTTTTTTGTTTGTGTTTTTTTGTGGTTTGTTTTTTTTTTTGTTTGTTTGTTTGGTTTTTTGTTGTTGTCTTTGGTTGGTTGGGTTTTTATGGGTTTTTTTGTTTGTTTGTTTTTCTTCCTCTGTGTGTGGAGCTGAAGATACTCTCATTCTAGATTCAAGGGCTTGCTCTTTTCTGCCACCTCCTTGCCACTTTTTAATACTCTCCTACATACCAGTCTTTCCTTTTTTCCCCCCATTTGGCACCAATTCTTTTTTGATGGATTTTAACATTTTGGTCTCTTCTCATTGCAGTTTTTTTCTAGTAGCTTTGTTCTGTCTCTGATCTAATGACGTAGTCATGCAATGACTTTCTAATACAGCACCTTTTGAAGGTCTTGTGTTCTCTGTTCTCTCTGTGGTAGTGAGAGAGCTTCTTACTTTCATTTGTTAAACTTAGCCATAATACTTCCTCCTTAGCCATGCCTCTCTTTGATCTTCTTGTTCATCTGTGGATTTTTGGGAGCTATGGTCCACTTCCTTAGGGCTGTGTCTCTTCAGACTCTTCTGGCTTTGCTGCCTTGCATGTCTAAGGGCACCTTCTCTCCTACTTGGCACAGATTTGTCATTTGCCACCTCTGCTGTATCTTTGGACATGTTCTTTGCTCCTGTGGCTTTAGCTACTATTCTAGTGCTTGCTATTTTTCTGTTGCTCTCCTTTTAAATTCTGGACTTATATTAAAATCTACAGTATGTTTTAAATATATGCAAAAAAAAAATCTCTTTCTTGATGTGGTTATGCTAGTTCTTTGCATAAGCTCAAGTTCCTTAAAGTCATCTCATTTATCCTAGGATTTCATTTGAGGTTTTCTTTGCACATAGAAATGCTCTTTCTCCTAGGTTAACTGTTGCACTTACCATTTTTTTTCCTGATGATATTTACTTGGGAAGCTTCCACTAGTGTTGTTTTCTTTTAAAGCATGACTGGCCTATCTTTAGGCACTGATAGGTATCCTGTGCTGCTTTGTAAAGTGTTTGTGAAGAACTAGTACTGGTCTTCAGAAAGCTGGGAAAGGAGATACACTACTGCTTTCAGGTATTGATGCAGGAGCATCCTGGGATCACAGGATGGGCTAAAGCACATATAATGCATGAACAGAAGTATAACATTAGATTTCCTGATCATCAGTGGACACACACAGTAAGCTCCCTGTGGATGTTATGACAAAAATGGGTTTAGTGTAGAACTGAGGGCGATTTAAGCAGTGACCTTATAGATTTAATTCTGGTAATCAGTCATCTGTTGCAGGGAATGCCATTTATTAGCATTGCATATACCTTAAGTAACACAAATTTATGAAAAATCTTGGGAGAGCAAGGAGGTTTTTTCCTCCTGTCATAACATCTCTCTGTTACTTGAGTATGAGGTTTTTATCATTCTTATCCCCAAGTGGAGGTTGCTATTGCTTTCACTACTGAAGCTCAAGAGTGGCAAAGTGTGATAGCTAAAACGTAGGCTCTTATGAGTTGAGATTTTTCCATTAATTTTTGTAGTGTGATTAACTGTCTTTGGTTGTGAGCCAAAGATGATGGTCTTTTCCTCATACCTGAGAGCTTACATTCCACACTTCACTGAAACAGAGGTAAGCTGTAGCCTGCCACTCATACTGGACAGAAGTAAACTGGGCTGAATTCTTGGTTTCCCTAAAACACGCTTGTGTGTAGTAATGCAGAAAGCATAACACGGTGGATCAATATAATTAATTAAGAAGCAAGGAAGGGACCTGTGAGTTGGGGTTTTGGTGGTTTTTTTAATAGATGTAGTTATTCATTTTGCTTGTGGTACAAGGACCAAATCTGGATAGTGGCATTAATGTTTGATAATTTTTTTGTTTGACAGCTGGATGGTGCTGTTGTACAACTGACTGAAAACAGAAGCACTCCACCCACTACTGGCTCTTTTGAGCTTTTTTGGTCTCTTCCCACAGAGGTAGCAGAATTCATGCAGTAGAAAGGAAAGATCGGTCTTGTCTCTACATTATAAACAGAACAGGAGCTCTAGAGTCTAAATCATTGCTGGGAAACCAGAGGTTTCTGTGCAGCCTTAGAAGCCTTGGAATACGGTCCTTGACAGATTTTTTTTCAGTGTGCTCATTTGATCACAACTAGGCACTGAGCAGCAGCTATAGGCTGTTTCCCAGGTCTAGGTGAATATCCTGACTCCATCTGTACATTTTTGCCATCTTTTTTTTTCTGTTACCCTACAGTGCAAGGCCTTGTGTGCCTCAGAGTTTTTTGCTGCCCCAACTGGGATGAGTCTGTGCTCTTGAAGATGTTAAAAGTAAGTTCACAGAATTGCAGAATATGCTGATTTGGAAGGGACACACAAGGATCATCAAGTCCAAGTTGTCTAGAGTCCTGAAAACTTCTTTGGATTTAGCTGAAGCTTTTGAAAGGTAGGGAATTGCATGTGCTGCAGCTCCAAGTCTCTTTCATGGACTTGTAATGAAACTTCTGCACTCAAGTGATCAAGAACATGTGATGATCAGTAGATGAGCTTTTGCTAAAACTTTTGCAGAACAGATAGGATGACTTCAGAGTTTAAAATGTTATTCTGCTTTAAGGCATTTGGATATAGCCCTTAGCTCATGTTAAAATATCTGCATCTTTCAAGTTGGTCTTCCAAAATAGCCATGAAAGAAGTAATTAATGTGTGGAAAAACAGTACACTATTGCAGGCTTTTGTTTTCTGGGAAGAATCCAAGGCAACTGGAAGAAAAGCTCTGTAAGTATTAAAGCAGTAGAAAGTAAAAACAGGCAGACTACTTCAGAATGTTTTATATTTATTGCAGCCTATTTGATATGAAGAAAAACAGGGAAGTACTGCATTTATATTAACTAAATGCAGTGGATCATTAAAATAAAACTTCAGTTTATGACATATATGATACCTTATGTAGTAACTCAAACCATCAGATTGTGAATAAGTAATTTTTCTCCATTCTTTAGGTTTCTACCTTGATGACTCATGTCAAAATCCTTTTCTCAGGGTTTTCAGAACCATTCTTCGATCATTACTTGCTCTTAAAAGTCCCACTACCAGGAAGCTACCTCTTTACCTACTTTACTTCAATAAACTGCTACACACTGCAAACCCTTCCTGATACCAAGTGACTTTGGCAGAACACAATAGGATTCTGCACAGAACAAAATTGAGTTAGTGTCTGTCGAAGTGGAAAACAATTATAACAAGATGATGTGTAATGACAAAAAAGATTATGCTCAAGATAGAAATGAGGTATTGACTGAATGTACTAAAAGCAATTCACAGCTGTAAGAAATTTACACTGATAGAAATAGGGACCATCAGCTCAAGCTTGACTTTGAAAAATCTAAACATTTTTAATTGATGATAAAAGATTGCAATTGTTTTGGCAAAAAGAATTGCAATCTTTTATCATCAATTAAAAATTGAAAAATTTTGCAGTGTTTTCATGGAAATAGCCTGCTGGTTGTATTTTGTTATTGTGTCACATGTGAATCTCAAAAATTTTTCTTGCCCTGATATGTGGATCTGTGAGCAGTGAATGTGGTTGCATGTTACGAGTGGCATTTTCTCTGATTTTTGTTAAATAGTGGAATTGAATAAAGTTGCTGCATTGCAGTACAGTGCTTGCTACAATCCATAAGTTACAAAAGGATGGAAAGAAGGTGTAACCAGACAAATCCTTAAGTAGGAGGTACACCATGAATTTACCAAATACTGCAATATCAGTTTTGATGCAGTTTTTGGATCTATTTTTCCTAGTGCTGAATGGGTTTGAATGGATGTTACTGATAGTCTAAGAAATGCTGTGTTGTGGTATTCATCTATGTAACAGGTAAACTAAAGTCATTCTTAAGTTAAAGGTGACAGTTCAAGATGTTGGAAAAACCCCTTTAACTCTTTAAAATGAACAGAGTTCATTTGAGGGTTATACACCTGTTGGCTGTTGTGGTGTTCAGACATCAAGAGTCTATGGATGATGGACACTTTGATATCAGAAGTCCCTGGTGCTTCATATTCTGCCTTGCACTTTGGTGCTGACAGTGCTGATGGACTGAGTGTTTGATTCTACCTCAGCAGTGCTGGGACTTACGGAATAAATTCACTCTCATCAGCCTTGGGGATTGACTATGAAGTCTGCTAGGGTGTGGGTGAGCAAAAGGAAATGTATTTTTCTGCAAGGTGTTGCTTGAATGGTCATCTTTACAGTAATTTCTTTCAGCAACTGCCAATCCATGTCCCTCCTTCCAGCTGGTGCCTCTGTGTGATCCCCAGCATCAGTGCTACGTACAGACCTCTAGCCTGGAGCAGTTATCCAGCTGCAAAATAGCAAAGGGAAAATGGGATGACCATTGCTCTTCAGCCCAGCTGGACGTCTGAGCACCTCTCTGTGGAGCTGCAGCCACCCATGTACCCCTGGGCTGGAAGGGTCAATGTAGGGTGTCTGAGTAAGCAGCAAAATACAGGAAGCAAATGCTGAAGTCACAGCTGCTCTCACAAGTCAGAAAAGGCTTTTTGTGCTTGAAAAAGGGCTTAGCTATTCAAAGCTGTAAACACACAAGGGTTGTGATTCCTATACTCAGAGCTGTAACATTGATTCCAACTGTTACCTTGGCCTTACCAAGTCCAGCCCTGTTCCTGAGTGCCACATCTACACATCTTTCGAATAGCTCCAGGAATGGTGACTCCACCACTCACTTGGGCAGCCTGTTCCCATGGTGACAACCCTTTTGGTGAAGAAAATTTTTCTAGTATCCGATCTAAACCTCCCCTGGCAAAAGATGAGACCATTTCCTCCTGTCCTGTTTGTTACTCAGTAGGAGAGACTGACTCTCACCTCATTCCAAGCTCCTTTCAGGCAGTTGCAGAGAGCAATGAGGTCCCCCACGGAGCCTCCTTTTCTCCAGGCTAAACAGGCCCAGTTCCCTCAGCTGGTTCTCATGAAACTTGTCCTTGAGACCCTTCTTGAAGGATGTCTAGCCTTCCTGGACTCATTTGTGCTTCAGGACTGCTTCCAAAGAGATCCTGTCAACTAGGCTTCTAAACAGGCCAAGGTCTGTTCACTGGGTGTCTCATGTGGCAGTTCTGCTGACACACCTCCTTTCTACCCTTCCATCTATTCCCTTCTCCGAGAACTGAAAACTCATTTCACGATTGCATACCCCAGACGGTTTCCAGCCATCTGTTCACAAACAGCTAGGGTGTCTTCCCTACTTGGCTCCCTCACCAGCTGTGTCAAGAAGTTTCTTCCACACAGCAGGAACTTCCTGGACTTTTTTTCTCTCTGCTGTGCTTTACGAAGTGGCAGGCAGCTAGAAGTAGAACCATGATCTCCTAGCACCTTCAGCTAGGCAGTAGCTAAAGTCTTAAATAGTCTTAATAGTGTGCCCATATTTTTGTCCTGCAATTGGGTGCTGCAAGTGTACATGTGTGAGGAGGAAAAAACCACCGAGAAGGCTCATTGATAGGTCTTCACCTGCTTCTGCATCAAAAGCAGATTTGGGGTTTCTGCCCTTTAAATTTTAGTGTTCAAAATTTTGAGATCCAATTATATTAATAAATACTTCAACACTCGAGTTCTTTTAGGGGTTGCTGTGAGACAAGAGTTCACAAAATGCTCTGGTTTTCTGTGGTGTAGAAAAATTTCCGGCCAAGAGTTGGTAGAAAGCATCAGTATCTCTGTCTCCTCCAGTATGGCAACTGCAGGAGTTAGGCCTGCTGAAAAGTTCCTATAAAGGTGGCTGTTTGCAAGCAGGCAGCTGCTCCTTGAGTCAGGGAAATGTTCTCTGACCAAAACGAGTGCAAATCAGCCCAGTTTTGAACAGGTCTGGAAATGCAGGCTGGTCATTTTTGATTGTGCTGGTGAGGTAGTTTGTTGTTGATTATTGCTACTAATTGGCCTCTGTAAAGCCCCAAGAAGCTGACACTGTTTCTTAAATCAGAACAATTTGGTGATTTAAAATATAAATTGATTAATTTGGTTTTGTTCACATCCTCTCTTGGGTCTAGAATTGCTGTTCACTTGTAGAGAATGGTTCAAGTTTTTCCTCATTATTTATTTCCAGTTCAGCTTTCACATTTCTAGATTCTGTACCAATACATGAAGAATAACATTTGCTGTTCAGTAAGGGATTAATACAGTTGATGAGATGTGTCTGACACAGGAGGTTCACAGATGTTCTTGCACAAGCCTTTGGAAGGACATTTGACTTGTGGCATTGCAGGAACATATTCAGCAAATCTTAGGTAAGGAAATTGACTTAATAAACCTCTTTTCATCAAACTAGATGGAGCCAAATCAGGTACCTTGCCAAGAAATTGATGTTTATTAGTGCAGTATAATTTGGTGCTTACAAAGCTCTCTGGTTCAGGCAGTGTTTGTGAGGGGAAGGTGCAGTGGCATTGGAAGGTTTCCCACAGGGAGCAGAGCAGTGCTTGCTGCAGAGATGCTCCTCCTCTATGCTACACAACCCATCCCTGAGGCTTGGAAAAAAAACATCATTTGACATGAAAACCAAAGAAAGCTGAGCTGTTTGGTAGCCAGTTTGCTGCTTTTCATTTTATCAGCAATAAGCACCAGAGAGAGACTGAAGTAGGAAATTGTCACAACACCAGAAGGCATCCTAGGACTCTCCTTCCAGTCTCACAGTAATTTCTGGGGTTTCTAACAAGGGCAACCATTCATTGTGCTAAATTCACATGCATAAACCCTTTTGTGGGTAGTGAATGTGTTGGCATATGCAGAGTTCTTTTAAAAGTCCATATTCAATACAGATTTCAACATCTCTAGACAACAAGTCCTCGTTTGGTATCCCCAAGAACCACTGAAGCTGGCCATGCTTTGTAATTGTGATTTCTCCAAGGAGAGATGATTGCAGGAAAAAGACATTTTTCTTTTGCTGGAAGCTGCCTCCCTTTTTCTCTAAGATGTGTGTGGTATTTGGGATATGCTTTTCCTCACAGTGGATCTTGGATTAGACATTAGGGATAATGTGCTTTGGATTTTGCCTAACGGGTAGCCTGTCAGATAGCTCACAGATAGTGTTGACTCCCACATTATTTATCCAAATGACTTAGTCAAAGGAACAAAATAAAGGTCATAGCCTTTCCCACCTCAACCCCCTATTCCAATAGCTGAAGTAGTGACACATAATATTGGTTTGCCAGATTGTTTTGTGTAACATCATGAAAGACCCTGCCTAACAAAACAGAGTAGTCATCATATGCTGGATAATGTAGTAAGTGTAGAATAATAAAGTGGTATCATGGGTGGTGAAACAAAGGGCTTTTGGATGCCTTATTCTGAGAAAAGCCATACTAAGGACCTGCCTTCATAATAATGTATGAAATTGTCATTCTGGCAGTTAAGTAAGCTCTGTTTGACACTGGGAGAATGCTACCTACCCAGAAACAGCAGGATGTAATAAAGAGTTCCTGTACTACAAATAAGGGTAATACAATCAAAGTTTTGTTCCTATAAGTTTCTTAAGGAAATGTGATATTTATGCAGATCGTATGACTGGTACCTTTCTTCCTCAGGTACTACAAAACCCTAATTCTTGAGAGAAAATAAAAGGTGTTAGACAGTAGCTCCGTGCTTCTTATGTATCTGTCCTGAATTTTGCTCTGCTATGGAGGATAGCTAAGATTTAATTAACCACAAGCAGAAAAAGAACTTCTAAATTCTTCACAAAGACCCTATTCTACCATCTGTGCTAAAAAAGAAAAAAAAAAAATGCAAGTAATGGCAGCTAATGGCATTTCCAAACAGGCCATCTCTTAACCTTATTATCAAGACAGGTCGTTTGTACCTATACCAATAATTGAATTGTTCCAACTTCTAGGCCTCATTCTGCTAAAAAAAAAAACAAAAGAAACCTCACAAAAAAAAAAGTTTAAAAAAGCCCCCAAACCTGAGAGAAAACCAGCACACATCTAGGTAGACATTTACACATCAGTGTTTACTGCTTGTCTATGGTCATGTGCATGTTTGCCCTCTTGTGAAGCCATCACATTTTAGCTCTCAAAACTACAAATGTAATTTTTCCCATCTTTAAAACCTGTTTAAAATATTTGGATGTTATTAAGCTAAGCATCATTTGTAAGGATAATTCAAGCAAGCAGAGAGAGAATGGAAAAAAAGAATATTTGACAGTATTTGCAGACTTGTTTTAGTATATAATAAAATAAATATGTTTTTATCTTTTAAAAATCCTCTAGAAGAGGGATTTTATTGCCAATGTAAAATCTGCATTTTTAAAAAATGGAGACCTAGGCCATAGATACATTACTCTTTTGAATAACTTTTAGAAGTTCATATGCACCTGTAGTATCAAAGTTCCCAACTTGGCAAATGACAAAATCTGGAGCCCTGATCACTGATAGGTTCTATTAGAGCACATGGCTGGGGAACAGTTTTGTTCTTGTTGTAGACCTGTGACATCCCCACAGGACTCCTCTAGTCATAGATCCATGCCCAGACATTATGAGTTTCAGACAACCTTGTTCAGAATGGAAATCTATGATTTTAGTCAGTGTTTCTTCCTTGCGTCTTTTGGCCCTCTAGGTATGTCTCAGGCTATACTCACAGTGTGGAAATGCCCAACCACTTGATAAATCTCAAATTCTGACCTTTAACTGTCCGTATCACACTCCTCATGTTCTTACACCTTCATTCAAGGTCCTCAAGCACCTGCACTACATGTTAAATTCAACCCCCTCCTCCTGTCTAGAGAAGTTAAGGCAAAAAAGGAAAATATAGGAATATTTGGCCTCTAATCATGTTTCCTTTACATGAAACAGCTCTTTTTGGGAACCTGGAGCCTAGTTCTAGTCCAGTTTTCTTGTCCCAGAGTTTGCCTTTGAGAAGACAAGTGTGTCCACTTTATTTACCTCCACCCTTGATGGCAGAAACTGTTTTCAACCCAGGCTACATGGTCAGAGTGGAAGTGCAGTAGATCCTCTTGTCCTATGGAAACTACAGATCAAAGGGATTATCAAGACTTATTTTGACTGTAGCCAAGTGTTCTAAAGAATTACACAGTCTGTGAATTTGTTTTTTCTGCACTGTGGGTTAATGAATAATCAACTGTGTACCTTTATATTGCAAAGTTTTGTGTTTTAATTGTTCATTGCAGAACATGGAAAGCACGTAATTATTACTAGTTTTCTTTTTTTTTTTTTTCTTTTTGAAGTGGTACCTGAGATTAGTAAACAAAACATTGTGAGAAAAATTGAAGGGCTGAGCTATCTAACAGCTCACCATTGTCAAATGAGGAGAGCCTGCTCTCTTGATCCTATTCCATTGCCTAGGAACAGCTCATCTTCAACCTTCCACCAGTTCTCACACTTGCTGGATCCTTTACTGGACTGCTCACATTTGCTAACCAAGCAGCTTAAAGGGAAGAGCTTCTGTGTGGTTAGTGACTGGTCTTACATAATTTCACACGTAAACAAAGTGATTGTGCAAGCACTGGGCAAGTGAGCCTCTGGCACAAAGCAGCATCTGCTTACAGATGACCATTTGTGATTGCTGCCCTTCTGTTCAGTTACGGACATTTAAGCCAAGTGACCTCCCATGTAAGCCTGGGTTACCACCAACCAAAGTGATGAATCAAGACTGCAAGAGGTCACATCCTCTATGGCTCACCAGAGAGACCTCTAACACCAAAAGACTCCAGTTGCATGTCAGTGGGTTCAATTCCAATTTTCCCATCTAATTGTTTAACAACGAAAGCCTGCAAAAAAACAGTCTGACTAACTAATCATGAATATTGCTTCCTGTTTTCTGAAGCTAAACCCAGAACAATGGTTTGTGTAACGATGATGAACTGTTAAATAAAATTAAGTCTCCTTCCCTATGGACCTCATAATAAAAATTGTAGACAATATTTTGCAAACAAAGCTGCTGGCCTACAGGCTGTCATTCCCAGATGGCATGAATTAGTGGAGGAAGGTTTGTTGTGCTTCCCTTCCCCAGCCGTACACCCCTCCCTGAGTTCTGCATGTGCTAGCTTTGGACAGGGGTGACTCAGCTGCCGGTGAATCACCTGCTGAAGTGCTAAAAGTGCTAGTTTGGCTGCATTTCCTCAAGCAACAGTGAACTGTCAAGGCAGACTGACAACAGAATAGTCTACTGAAGCTAGGAGAATTTTTGTGCTTGCACATCTTGATTTGCTGCTATTAGAGGTTGCACAGATATTACTGTGATTTCAAAAATGCCTGTTGAGACCTTGCTTGCTGAAAAACTTCCTTGTGCAACTGCTTATTCATGACAGGGCTTTTCACGGGCATTGCTCAAAAGCTTTCTTTTAGACAACCAGTTGGTGAAAGGCCCATGTACAATGGAGAAATGCTCATAAGGGATGTTTCACTGTTTTCCTGTTGGTGACGTGAAAAGTTAGGGAATATTCCAACCAGGGAGATTATTCCAGAAAAATATACGAGGTCTAGAAAATCCTTCTTAAGGCTTGCTATTTCAAATTACTGTTTTCTGGATTGGTGGTGGTGGAGAAAGAAGGAAAACTAAACACCACATGGAAAACTTTGCCAGGCTCTACATCGCCACATGTCCAACCAGCTGCTAGGGAGAAAAACATGGAAAACCGATTGACACTATGTGGCAAGTCTAAATGTCTTTTACAAACAGAGACTGTTTGAGAGCTACAAACCAATGTTAGTTTAGTACAATAATTTTTTACTAATGTGATCAATGTGCCTTTTTGTTTTGTTTGGGTTTTTTTAGAATTGGTATCTTCTTTGTCTTAATAGTTAAAGAATCACAAAATCTTTTAGGTTGGAAAACACCTCTGAGGTCATTGAGTCCAATCTATGAACAAACACCACCATATCAACTATACCATGGCACTGTCACATCCAATCTTTCCTTAAACACTGTCAGGGATGGCAAATCCACCACCTCCCTGGGCATTACAATTCCATTACAATGCTTAACAATGCTTTCTAAGAAAAAAATCCCCTGTTGTTCAGCCTGAAGCTCCCCAAGCACAGCTTAAGCCTGTGTCCTGTCATCCTGTCATTTGTTACCTGGGAGAAGAGGCTGACTCCCCCCCGCCTTGCTACAGCCTCCTTTCAGGTAATTGCAGAGACCCATAAGGTCCCACCTGAGCCTCCTTTGCTTCAGGCTAAACAACCTCAGCCCCCTCAGCTGCTCTTCATCAGACTTGTGCTTCAGACCTTTACCAGCTTTGTTGCCCTCCTCTGGAAATGCTCCAGAACCTCAATGTCCCTTCAGATCTGCAGGGCCTAGAACTGGACACAGCACTTGGGGTGTGGCCTCACCAGTGCCAAGTACACAGGGAAAATCCCTGCCCTGGTCCTGCTGGCCATGCTATTGCTGGTACCGGCCAGGATGCCATTGGCCTTCTTGGCTACCTGGGCACGAGCTGGCTCACATGTGCTGTTGCCCAGCACCTCCAGTCGTTTTCCTCTGGGCAGCTTTCCAGCCACTCTGCCCCAGCCTGTGCATGTAGAAATAGTGTAGAGTATAGAGCAGTAGTGTGCATGCCAGCTGCCTGTTTTCAGCAACAGGAGCACCAAGTGCCCCTGCTGACAACACACGTTGTGAGGAGATCGTCCCCAAGCCTCTCTTGTGGCCCTAAGAACCAGCACATGGAGAACAGCAGTGTCATGGTTCCTGTTTAGCTGGTTATCCAGCTCACCCTTTCCCAACAGATATTTCTTATCATCATCATTTTCAGCATCTTCTGAGCCAAAACTTTCTTGCAAACCCATGGTTGCACAATGATGGTTAAATTCTCTGTCATGTAGGGTGGAGAGAACAGAGCCCAATAGGATTATTTGACATTACATATCTGTGTAACTTCTCATTGTGGCAAAGCCCAAGGGTTCATCACCTGGCGGGACCAAGGTAAACAAACAAGTCTATTTCCATCAACTCTTATTTTTGGAACAAGTCTGATGTTATTACATTTTTGTGGGGGAAGATCCAAGGATGGGAAGATCCAAGGTGGCAGAATCGCAATATAAGCAAGATTTGCTCATATAACCTCTCAATAAACCTTCAAATTAGTTCTATGATAAGAATAGTTTGAAAAACAGATAGGGGATTTACCCAAAGGCATTCCTTCACGTATTTTTCTATGAGTTTTCCACATTAGTAATATTAAAAAATATTCCCTTGTCTGGAATAGCAGACATTGGACTTGGTGGTATTTGAGTTTCTTACACACAGAGCTACTGTTCCAAAACATCACCTCATGCAGGATGCAAATATCCAGATATCTGCAGAAAAGCAAACGCAAGGGTGCAAACACCTTTCCAAGTGCTGCCTACTCTAATCCCATTTCAGCCTCAGTGGAAAGCCACTGCTAAGCTGTGTGTGCTTAGTTGCATGACAACATTGAAAAATCCTAGATACAAACAATTATTATCAGCATTGTACTGACTGCGATTTGCCTTTTTTTTTGTCTTTCTACCTCAATTTTTTTTCAAATCATCAACCACTTTAGCATTAGAAATCTCCATACCACTGAAGCTATTTGCCATTATGTTAATTGTAATCTAAAGTTAAGCATAATTTATGTGTGTGTAAGTTTATAGATATTTATCTTTTTCTTCTAAGACAATTACTTTTGTTAAGAGGGATCTTCTTAAGGGTCTATGGTCCATATACAATCAATCCATTTTGCTAATCTCTAAAAATATCTAAGGTAACAGTGTTCAATTTATAGCAGTCATTTCTCTATGCAGGCAAAATACAAAGGTTCTTAAAATTTTCCATCCCAGTCTCCTTACCGTCCAACTAGGGAGTGGCAATAGGATGAAAGCCAAGGAATTTCCAGAAATCTTGAAGTGCTACTAAGTCACTACTGATGCAGTGCCCTGACTATTTGCTTGATGAAAGATGCAGAGCCATTCTGCCCCTAATTAGCAGATATTATCAATTCATCCCAAAAAAGTAATAAATTCTTGCTTGCTTACAGTGGGGAAAGAAAAAGGGTACTTACTTCCTCATTTAGGAACAAACACAACCTTTCAGCACTCTCTGACCTCAGATTCTGGAAAAGACTATTTTAGCCACCACATTTCCTAAGTCCCTTTCTCAACACATGTCATTCTTCATTTAGATTATATATGGTTTACAGTTTAAAAGATTCATAGGTCTACTGATGTGAAAATAGCCTTAAAAAATATTTGTAGGTGTATAAAATCTGGAGACCAGTCCTGTGGCAGAATATCTCCCAAACAGGTTTAATGGGATACACAGGCATGAAGTCCTAATGAATCCTGAACTTCATTAGCCACCACAGAAACTCTAATGGTTTACATATAGGAATGTAAGAATGGACAGTGTAGATTTCCTTGGGGTGATTTCCTGGATTTCAAAGTGGCAAGACCACATGCTTCAAAATAGTTATGAGAATTTATATTTGATTGTAGGGACATAATTTATTGCTCCATTGTATCTCCTTCAAAATCCTCAGACAAGGAATTGGTGTGAACCCTGAACTTATCCCTTAGCTTGTTCTCTTGATCTCCTTGGACTTCTGCTGATGCTTTCTGGATTTTAAGGCAACACTATTAAAAAGAAAAATACAAAAAAAATGAACAAATCACTCTGTAACTCAGGTTGAGAACATGGATAGATATTCCCGGTATGTCTTTGTGGCTTTTTCTGCTGTAATACAAAAAACCAAAAAAGCATATATATACAAAAGAATACAGGACAGGCCTTCACAATGGAAGGAATGCAACAGCTCTTCCTATGGATGTGAAAAATCCATTGTTTCTGTGCCATGTTCTGAAAAATAACGTTAAAAAGGCTAGGTTTGTAGCTGGCTGAATAAAAATAAATGCTGTGAACATGCCACTGTCTCCTTAGTCTAGGCTCCTAGCAGTCAGGGTGTTACCCCATAAAATGCTTGCTATAAGAGATTATTTAATCTGACAGGGAAAATATTGCACAGGCAAGTCACTACCTGGGTTCAGATGTAAATCGCAAACCTGCTACTGTATCCCAAATTGCAAAAACTCCTCGAAAAGACTGAAAAGGGGATAGACTTGGAAACCTTCCTGTCTGCCTCTTTATACCATTGTACATGCAGAATCAAAACAAAATCTAAACATTATATTTCATATATGTATAATTGAAGTGTGTATATATATATATAGATAGGTATGTTTATATATATCCTATATTCCACTCTTCCAAAGTGCTTATCCTCTTTACAAAATACCTTGTTTGTAAGGGACAATGCAAACCTATCCCTGTTTTAGGTCAGGAAATTCTCTAGAACAGTAGAAACTGATCCAGACTTCAAGAATCCTGTGGACCAAAAGGAAGTCTTCTGATACTTCCCACAAGGAGATCATGTACCAATTAATTACTCATCAACAAGATCTCCAATATTACCCTTCCCTCTCTTCTTGCACTCTCCACATATTTAGTGGTCTCCCATTGGAATCAGTGAAGTTCCTCAATTTTTTCATCCCTCCTCCAGTCTCCTTCTCTAAGGGGGTTTTCCACTTTGGGTACCGAGGTTATTTTCCAAAAAATGTAGCAGCCTCTTTCCAAATCTAGGAAAAAGCAGATGTCAGGACATTATTTCTTGAATGTGAAGTGATTATTTAAGTGCTCTCTCTCCTTTGAATGGAAGCTGAAAACCTGACCCATTTTAGATGGGCAGAGTTACAATCACAGAGAAATTAAAAGCAAAGATACTTTGTTTTTTTTCAATTATCTGAATGTGAAGCACCAATTCATAATCCCTAAAATGTTGTTATAAATATCACTGCAGATAAAATTATATGGATCTAAAAGCATGAAAGAGGGCAGTCAGACATTTCATTGTCAATGTGGAAAGAAAAAGTTGAATAAACTAGTTTCAAACTAGTTTCATAGCTGTCTTCCAAGTCCTTGGCTCAGAAGCAAGGTCAGAAACAGATTTCTGCCTCTTGCTGCTGGTGGAGGTAATTTCTACAGCAGGCTCTAACTGCTTCACTTGTTTTTATTTTCTTTTTGGTGGAATTAACGTGGTCATCCTTTTTGTAGGAAATTTTAACACACAATTTCAACTAGGCACCTTGTCAATTACTCCCATCCCCTGTTAAAGACCCACTAAATACCAGAGAGTGGAAATTACATACTTCCTGAAGGAAACACTTCAAACAAGCACCTCACCTGGCTATTCTAGTGATACATGTTCCTTCTGGATACAACACCCTTGACAGATGTGATTATTTGGAACTGTCAGCTCTCTCTTAATTTGTTAGAAGCTCCCCAAAACGCAGGTATGACATTCTGCAATAACTGTAGCATGATTCAAATCAGTTTTGTAACTTTATTAGCTGTGCGTGGTGCATTGTGTGAGTGTGTTTCAGGGTAATCATAATCATGCCAGAAATATGCAGACAATAAATATTACAAAGTGTATTTTCTAGAATAAATATAGAGAAGACCTTCCGTGTTAACCTTCCAACAAGGATTCCCATTTCTGGGGAATGATTGTTTAAGATTGTGTGCTCAAGAGATGCCTCAGTTATCATATATCACCTTGCATTAACCTCTGACCAAGCTGCCTTTCTTTCAACACAGTTAATAGAGGAGATGCAGATACCTGCCCAGGGGGACTGCACTATCACCCAGGTTCCATAGCCTAGACCATGGCACCTTCTAGGCATGAAGTTTTTGGTGCCAACAAGCCAAACTTGTTCAGCAATAACCTCTTTTATTGCTGCTGGCTGCATGTCGTGTTGCTGAGTGTTGTTGCTGCTACTCGTGTTCTGGCTCTGTTGATTTTTCCTTCTGTGCCAAAGCCAAGGATGCTGCCTCTGGAGCCCAGGATATGGAGAGGCAAAAGTGTCACAATACGCCTTAGGGTTCTTCCCTCCTGGGCAGGGATTGTGGAAGACTACTCCGCTACAAGTCCTGCAGAACCATGTTTCCTTAGATGTAGTTAGCCACGACTTTGGATAAGGGTGAAATCTCTCAACACAGCTATACCAAGAGCCGAGGTTTGTTTTAATCGAGCCGTAACTACCCAGCAGATACAATAGCACAAGGCACCTTGGCATAGAACCTCTGCCTCTGTCATACCCCTGTCTGGAACATCTCTGTACCAATCCTGAGGATGCTCAACTCCCCAGTGTGAATATTGCCAAGGGCAAAGGAAGAAGGTGTGGTTTTGCTCCACCTCTCTTCCCTAGACAGAACTATGTTCTCCTCAGCCATAGGCTATCTGCAGATCTTCAGGCTGTGAGCTTGGTGGCTTTGACAGGCAGAGAAAATATCTGTCAAGCTGGAGGCACCTAGGACTAGAGAGAAAGTGTGTCACAGAGTGAGTGGACAAAAGTCCCTGCTTGTAGTGCTCCCCCACCTACTGAAGCATTAATAACACATTTTTAAGTGTCACCCAAGAGACAGTAATCCTGCATTTTCCTAGAATATCTCATAACTGTGAATCCAAACCCATTTCTCTTGCTTGTAACAGCAAAGAAAAAGTCAGTGAGAGAAGCTAAGTTGTTTTCTTAAAATGCTTATTTTACAAAGCCTATGGCTTAGCAAAGTATGCAGTGTCTTTGACACAACAGTGTCTTTGAAGATCAACTGCCCCTAGGAAAGTTACCAGAGAAGAGGTACCTGCTTGGCTCCTTTATAAAATTGAAACCAGACCACCATGAACACCAGCTTCCAAGCAGGTGCATAGAGCTCCTGGGCATGATTTCCAAATTCATGAAATAAGTAATAATGGAGCCTGTATCTCAGCTGCTGATTTCTGTTTGTTTGTTTTCCTCCTCAGTCTTGTTCAGAGGATCAAGTCAATTTTTCTTGGCACTGTGCTCTCCATGTTTCAAAGCATTAGGTGACAGCAAGATTTGTGCTAGCACAGAAATATGAACTCACACAGAAAAGAACTACAACAGGCAACAAAATAACATAGATTGCCTTTGAATCACCATAACTGTGATTATTAGGCCAATGCAGCCATTCCAATCAAATTTGGAACACTCATTTTTGTGAAGAGACTATTTAAAATTTCAAGCAATGGCCATGAAACCAATAATCCTTTTGTGGGAGCTGCCTCTTATATTGTCCAGCAGTCCTGGGCTGTTGTCAAGACATTATGCTGTCACAACTGAGATTCTCTTTATTTTCATGTTCTATCTTCTTTGGGTGTCACAGCAATCCTTCCATGAGTTTTCTTGCTGAGAGCAGAAAGAAAGACTTGTTTTTGGCATCAGGAAAGCAATCAGTCAAGATCATTGTTATGCTGGAAGTAAGCCACCTTTTATCTCAAGGTATTTCTATGTCAGTTGAAGATCCAAACACTCACTCCATGCAACCTCCTGAACAGAGGGGAAGGACGTGTGCTGTTTGACCTCCAGGGTACAACTCCACATATCTGTCACACCATCATAGGAGATGGGAGAGATAAAAACCACCACAGGATAGGCTGTTATGCTCCAGGCACATGATGTAATTTAACAGTGACCACACTATTCAAAGTGGCAGCAGCACACTTACATAAAAGCAGTATTTGTGTACTCCTGCTAGGACAGCTAGCAAGGAGAGATTTTCTAGTGAAGTTCTCTATGACATATTATGCATGCTCAATCAAGTACAGAACTTTGTCTCTAAGAGATGTGAATATACTGGAGTGAATCCCGTGAAGGGCTGCAAAGATAATTAAGATACTAGAGGACCTGTCATACAAGGAGAGGTTGAGATTAGTCTGCTTAGTCTAGAGAAAAGGCTCGGGCTCAATGTGTTTAAGTACCTGAAAGGAAGGTGTAAAACACAAACCCAGACTCTTAGTGGCACCCTCTGAAAGGACATGAAAAAAAGCACATTCAATTTAAACATAATTTTCTTTTTTTTTTAAACAGAGTGTGAACAAAATCGAGAACAGGTTACCCAGAAAGACTGTAGTGTTTCCAACCTTAGAGATATATAAAACTTAACTGAACACAGGTCCTTTCCAATGATTCTAGTGAAGTAGTAAAATCCCTTGGAGGTGTATTTCTGTTGCACAGATTATCAGGTAAAATCTTCTTAGGGGTGTGACAAACAAGAACCTGCTGAGAATCCCCAAATCCCACTGCAAGACTCACTGCTTCTAATTTTCCTCAGCAGAATGTGTTCCAAAGACACTAAAAATGAAAAGCTACTTGCTCTCACTAGAGCAGGAGTTTGATACTGATACTCTTCATATGCATAGCTCACTTTTCTCCTTTCCTCCAGAACTCTGCATATCTAGTATTTCATAGCCAGGAGGGAAAAGTATGTTCTGTTAGTATGAAAAGGTGAGGAGTCTGAAGACATAAGATACACCACATAGTTACTAGTGGTAGTGAACTGTATGGACTGCACACTGAGACAAATCTCTTTTTTTAACTAGTTAACTTCTGTTTCCTGAGGTGAACTATAAAATGAGTAAAAATTTTGAGGAAGAAAAGCTGCAGCTCTGAAAGGAAAGTGAAACAAATCTCTTCTTCAAAGGTCTGAATTCTAGCTCTCATCAATCCATCATAAAGGTAAGGTGATTTTTAACACACTAGTTTTGATCAGTGTTTCTTGCTAATCAGTAGTAATCCTGTGTGAACCTTTCTCTGCCAGTAACCTCACTATTTGTATAGACAAGGGAAATGAAGATAGTTCATAGGCCATCATTTGAAGGAAAAAAAAGACTCTCCATTAAAAAGTCTTCCTTTCCTCCATACTGTTTCAATTGCTGTACCAATTGCTAGCAGAGTACTGTGACATGAAGTGGACTAGCATGTACAGAAGTGAGGTACACATAAGCTTCCTTTTTCTTGTTTTGGATTACAAAAAGTCAAGGTATTTTTCTAAGCATCCATTGTCAAAAATGGCAATGCCTCTTCAGCACATGCTCAAAACAAATGGACGGTCTTAAGAGTAAAGAGAAAGTGAAACAAATCTCTGTAGACACAAGGCAACCTGTCACCCATCTCAGAGAAGCAAAACATTTTGCTGTTACTCAAATGATGGCTGTAATGATAACATTCACTCCAGTTCTATCAGCACCATTCCTCTCTGAAATAATCCCAAGAGAAACTCCTATTATACAACACAACACCTTCGGTTTTAGTAGTTCGTTGTCTCAGTTGACAAGACATTGAATAGCCCACCTAAACTGGCAGTTTCATGCTTTACAAATACAAGTTTATTCTTCTTAGGAGATGGCTATTTAAAATAGTTCTTAAAATACTGTACTTAAAAGATACAAAGAGTTCTGTTACAAACTTGCAGTCGTGGTATTAGCTTTTAAAATAAATTAGGCACTAAGTAGATTAGCAGCACAAATGCATAATTTACACATCCTTCCTTGTCCTTGCCCCAGCATCCATTGTCATCTCTGAGTTGAGAAATCACATCTCCAAAAATTAATAAATGTAATTTATTTTTCACCAACACAGGGCATATTTTTATCTCACAAAACTTTCATTTGTAACAGTTAGAATCTGTTGTTTGAGGAAGTTCTTGAATTCCTCAGCTTACCAGGGAATTCTAATGGCACTGGCAGTACAGCTCATCCTCATGGTTCCCCAAATGGCAGCAAGAAGTCAGGTCCATTAGAAGCTTTTCTGGCTACCTGCTAAATATATGTGGTTTCTTGGTCCTTTCTTCCCCTCAAAGTTGCCAATTACTAATTTGTGATGCAGGATCACCTTCAAGGCATTATAAACAGTCATAAGCAAAGCAACTAAATTCAATTAATGTATTTTCATAATGAAGTGAAAAGAAAACAATTCACTGGATTAAAAAAAAAGTTCATATGAAAGCTGTAGATAAAGCGCCAGTTAAAAAGCAACTTTAAAAAATGTGGTTACTATTGAGAAATAAGGCACCCAAAGCACACAGCTGCTAGGGAAGCAAACTTTTTCCACCACCACCTTTAACAACATCCACTTTAGGGCTGCTGGTCTCTGAATTTTGTGCTTTTTCACTCCTTCTTTGGTCGACCTTTGAAGGTATTCATGAGATCAAGACTTCCAAAGTAGTCCAAAAGGAGAACACTTGCTTTTACTGGTAGGAAGCTGTAAGGTAGGGACAAGAAGATAAAAAGGAACAGACATCAGTAGAGTTGTGTAGTTTTATCACAGAATTAATTTTACCTGGCTCATACTGGCAAAGGCAGTATACTCTTTAGAATATAGATCCACTGGTCCTCTCAAAATATCCTTTACACTCATTTGGCAGCCTGGGTTATTAGCTAGATCAGTATTCCAACGTGGCTTGCAACAGAGTCAAAAGTGCCCAAATGCTGGAGCAAGCCACCAGATGGGTTTATGGCTGGACTCAGCCATAATTGACAAAATTCTCTGACATGCAGTTATGGAGAAGCAGGCCCAGTCTCTGCAGCCCACAGTAAAACTGCACCCCAGTGGAGTCAGCAAGGCACAACTAGACTTCTTGGTCATTGTTCTGTCTCCCAAGGGTAGACTGAACCCATAGAATGAAACAAACAAAAAAACCCCTTCCAAAAATGTGCAGAACTTAATGAAAATTCACACCAGTAAGTAGAAGCCTTGTTTGTACTTCTAGTCAAACACATAGCTGAGGCATCTCTGGACAGCAAAGAGAGGGGGAAAAGAAGAATAGAAGCATAACTTACCTTTTCAAAAAGCATAAAACATAAATGATGCGTGATATAAACAACATTTCTTGGTTCTGACGAATAGCAGTGATTATCCTCTCAGCCACATAGTCTGGATCCAAAATGGGAAGCACATGTGGCCACCTGAAAAAGAAAACATTAATTGCTATAATACAAATTGCTTTGGATTCACATTTTATTCAAAAATGCCTCAATTTTACAGTTATTCAACAAAAAATGGAAATAAATACCACAAGTCCTATGAACAACAGAATCTTCATTATGCTAGAGCGAGTGGACATTGTTATTTTCCTCCTCTATGACCTCTCATAAGACAAAATCAGAGTCCACACACCAGGCTTTTATTCGGCTTCTAAACTTTGTCATTATACATGCATATGCCACCAGTTTCAGGAGGTGAAGGGGGATTTAGAAACCAGAGAGGACAAATGGAGCATTTGGCTTCTGCAGAGGAAAGGACACCAATTATGTTTCACATTTCAGCTTAAGTGAATAGTAAAGTACCTAGGCCTTTTAGGTTGCCCAGTCTGTTAACACCCATCTGCAGCCCTAAAAATAATACAAGCAGACAAACGCCTGGCTCATGATTTTCATAAAGGAAATAGGGGTTTATAACATGCTAAAAGTGCAACTTTCATAAAAACCTCACGAGAGTTTACGCACTTGCTTTTAATACCATCAAACATTCCTGTGTTTATGACGTAAGGACACACAATTGTGGTTTTAACACCAGTCTTTCTCAGAGTTCTCATCTCCATATCAATTGACTCTGCAAAACCAACTGCTGCAAATTTACTTGCACAGTAATCTGTAAAATAAAATATTAATTGCAGTTAAATATTTAAATTTACAAATTAAACTTTACTGTCTAATACTAAACCACATCAGAATAGGAATGGTTTGCAGGATTAGGTTAAAATTTGCTTTAGATGTGATTCATTCCTCTTCTTTCCTCTCCTAAATCAGCTGCTGTTCTAGACTGGCAGACAGAGGGTTTCTCATGGCACCCCTGCTACCACTTTGTCACTCTCTACAGAACAACAGTAAATGAAATTATTTTTTCATACCGGACTTTGTCTTTAAATCCATGAACTCACTTCTTATGCACCAAACTCACATTTTCAAGACTCTCTAATGTGGTTTCAACTTGAAACTCAGTTTGTCCTTATTATCACTTCCTTGGAGCTAGATTTCTTTTACTGCCATGTCACCTTATTTCATATTCCTCCCCCTTTGTATACAGGTTCCAGAAATGCCCTCTGAGCTTCCTCTAAACCCAACGTGGCCTTTTCCCCATCAGAAACCTGCAAGTAAACCTTAACAACATTGAGGTTCTCAGCTTCCAAAGTTCTATATGGCTTCTAGATCCTCTAACTGCCTCAGAAGAAAAATGTTTTACAGCACTGCTAAGCTTCCAGAAAACTCTTTGTAAAGAAATGGTCTATTTAAGATCAACTATTTTGGAAGTCTGACTATTTGCTTTACCCATACAGAAAGATCCAGAAACTCAAAATCAGTTTGGCTTTTTACCCTACCCCATGGGTATTGATTGCAGAATTTAACATCAAACTAATTATCTCCATTAATATTAGCTTTAATACACTACCTGAAAGCTGACTGACTCCACACAGTCCTGCAGAGCTTGCTATGCTAACCAAGTGTCCATGGTTAGCGGCAATCATTGCTGGGAGGAAAGCTTTGTACGTCTGCAAAGTAAATCAGAGCTGCAATGTAACATTTGACCAAGTAAGCTACATGCCATAATATTTTGAAGGTGTTTGTTGGTTTTATAGAAATTCTCCCTACAGTTTAAATAAGCTTTCCCCCTTCCATTATGGAAAGGATGTGTGGATGTATGTGGAGCTTGTTGTTTGAGCTCTAACCTTCAACTATTTAAATGGGGATTTCCCAACCTCACCAGTATTACCAAAGACAGATGGTAACTTGATGAAAGCTAAATATATAGTTTCAGCTAGTCATGAAGTTTCTTTCAATGAGTATTAAGTGTTCATTCCAAATTTTGTAAAATGGCAAAGATTTTAATTTCACGTTTTCCTTCAAAAAAATTTATTAAATCTTTGTGATTAAATTTATTTCTAAATAAACTGAAACATGATGGAATATTTTCTTTACAATTCTTTCGGATAGAAACACCATAAAGGAGACCTGTGTTCAATGGAAGGAAGAAAAAGCACACCAAGTTACTCATTCTGGACGAAAGATCCACTTATTGTTATGAGCATTATCAGAACATGTGGTATTTTTTACTGAAATTATCACAATCACAGAACAACTAGAACACTAACAGAACAGAAGAACTGAAGTAGAATTGAACACTTCTCTGTTGTTAGGGGCAGTAACTATTAAGGTGGGCCTGCTTCATGTCAATTAATAATGAGATTATGACAAATTGCTAGCCTCAGAATTTAGCAGATGGTAGACTTCAGTTCTTAAGAGCATTTCTAAATGTGAAGTGCTTCCACCTGCCTACACTTCCCAAAGAATCCATTCTTCCACACTTTTCTTGAATTTTACAGACTCCAGAGCAAAGTAAGTAATTTCTTGTGTCATTTCTGACAGAACCTCCAAAGAGCTCTATATACTTGCATGTTTTTGTTGTCAATTCCAAAAGGCAAAATTAACACTGAAAACATGTTAAAAGGATGTCTTAGTATGAATATGCAAAATACAGGTATTACCCAGAAATGTGCCATTGTGTTCACTTCCATGGTTTTCTCCACAAGCGAATCTGGAGAATCAAGAAATCTCTTCCCAATTACAATACCAGCATTGTTGATTAGGATGCTAACATCACCAACTTCTTTTTTCACCTAAAACAAACAGCATCAAGATAGCATGCAATAAATACAAAACATTCTTTCCAAGTATTATAAATGAAAACTTAACAGAAATATTACACATTTAAATAAGCTGAACTTGTGCTTGTTAAGGATCCAAACACCTCAGGTACTTGCACAGTCTCACCTGATGCCTTTTTAAAGGTGAGCTCTCAAATGGATTTTCTTCAGATATGTGGAGCCCAACAGCTCCACACAAGCTTCTGCTTTCAGCACCTCTGTTTCTAGGGACAACTGTTCCAGATAAGTCTCTAATACAGTAACCTTAACTAATGCAACAAGTATTTTGCTACAGTAAACCCATCTTAAAACTAAAGAGCAATTCTGGACTAGAATCTGGTACACTCTGCCCCAGAAATTAAGTTGGCTAAAAAATAATACCTATATATTTAATTCGATAAGAGGAAGTATAGTTCTCATTTTAGCTCCAGACTGAGAACATTCAGGAACAGACTCATTTGAGAGAACGACTACAGGCCAGCTGATAGCAAGATATTTTGTAAGCTCTCCAAAGGGGAATGAAAATATTTAATATAGAATTTCATGTACAGTTCACTGACCTGAGCTATCTGGGAAAAATGAAACGGGTATAACAGTAACAAATTAAAGGGTAATTTATCACCTATCCTTTATTCTAGCTTAACTTCCTCATCTTCCTTAAACTTGTTCCAGTCTTGTCCATTTTTGTTAACTAAGCTTTAGGAGCTGGGTACTTCTGGAACAGGGACATTAGAAATAAATTTTAAGCTATAGCTCTCAACAGCTTGATACCTTCATCCTGTTGGTAGAGGAAAGAAACAAGAACCTAATACATGCAGAGCCTTTGGGTTTTCTTCCTAAAGAAGTGACTTCTTCATGGTGTCTCTATGTGGCTGATGAAGCAGATATTAAAGATTCACATACATTTCATTTTAAGACTGCTTTACAGGGAGTAAAGTTTTCAAACACATCCTGCCCTGCCAGCATGAATTTAGTTCACTATAGCCTTGCAAAAATCCAAGTCTGAATAAAGCTGAATCACCAGAAGGGGAAAAAACCAGGACCTGGAACCATGCTGTCTTATCTTGCAAAGGCTGATGCTGAACACTATGAACCAAAGTCTACTACGCTGCACTAAGGAAACAGTGGCACCAAGTATTAATACCAAAGTCTTTTTGTAACTGATAAGATTGGATGATTCTACATCATCAGCAGGTCATGACATTTCTGAAATAATGGTAGTAGGGTATTTTCTACTATGCAGATCAGCATGAGGATTATTAGTGAATCTGACAGTTGCTGAACTGCTGAGAGAAGGTTTTAAGTGAGGAACCATGCACTGGACCCTGCCACAACTTCTCTGTTCCTGCCTAGTTCTGTTTGCATCATCCTTAATCCATGTCACACAGATGTACACCCTGTTATCTTTTTCAAATTTGGCCAGAATGGCTCAGCCACTGCTTTCCTCCATAGGCCCAGAGAGATAGGCCTCAATTCAAGTCCCCAAAACTAAAGGTTAATTTTCATCTTCTTCATTCCAGTGTCTTTGACACTACAACACTCCTCCTCCAGTTCTCCCAGTTCAGCAGGAAGCACAGCTACAGGCCTGTGGAGAGATGTGAAACTTCTCTGCAAGGACAGCAGATGTCCAGCTCAGCTGGTGTAACAGAGCTGCAAGGGGGACCAAGGCTGATCAGCATTACTGCAATACAAAACCAATAGCACCAGCTTCTAACAAGCTGCATTCGTGCGCAAGCTTCACATATCAGAAAGCTTGTGATAGTCATTTTTGCACAGACAGAAAAAAGGCAGAAGTCTAGAGCTTCTTAAAGAGTACCAAAACATGATTTCAGCCTACAGACGCTCCTGAAGACAGCTGAACTTTTTTTAAAAAAAAATTCATCCCCAGGCAAACACTCACTGTAGAAACACTATAGTTCAACAGTTAAGTTTAGCAAATTTTAAGCGAATGAGAACAGGTTGTTACACTGAAAACTGTTTAACAATTTTAGCTTTTGGCAATTCTGCTAGTCTTCCCAAATAATCTAACCACATGCTATGTTTACAAAGCTCTTCAGAAATTAAAGAAAGAAATATTTAAGACTTCAAAATAAATTTATTCAGATAAAGTAAGTCTGCGAAAATCTCTTCACAGCAATGGAATTATTTGAAAATTGCCAAAGCAGTTAATCCTTTTTACAATGTATGGTCTTTAGGGCTTACTTTTGGTACAAGGCTGCCAGAACTTGCAATACTGCTTTAGCTTCAATAAATTGATTTTCCGCACTTCACGATTAAGTGCGTGCTCAGTAATTGAATCAATGAATGAGAAGCTACCCAGTTAAAATGAGCTACTGAAAAAAGATAACCAGCTCTTTTTTTTTTTTAAGGAACAGATTCACAGATCAACTCTAAAAACCAGAATTCTTGAAACAGATAAGAAGCACGATACATTCAGAATGAATTAACTTTTATCTCTCGCTTTGAATCCACTGGAAAACTTAATCATGCGCGTTACAGCCATGCATGCACTCATCTTAGAATAGCGTCAAAGCCACAGATGAGATACTTTACCTGGTCAGCTACTCTGTAGATATCCTGTCTTTTGCTGCAATCACAGACGTAAGAGTGTACTCTTCCTGCTCCATTTTCTTTGGCCAGTCTAACTGTGTAGTTGAGCCCCTCTTGATTAATATCCCAGAGGACAAGTGTAGCTCCAAGGCCGGCAAACTTTACCGCTAAGAGTCTTCCAATGCCACTTCCCGCTCCTGTTATTAATACTATTTCACCACTGACATTCTTCTTCCGTCTAGGCACAACCAAGAACACCAGTGACTCCAGTGAGTAATAAACAAGAAGTACAATGACTTTTAACGTTTCCAGGAAGAAGTTCATCTTCAGGCTATTTCTTCAGATACCTGATAAAAAACCAAAACCATTTACCAGATAGGGTAAACCATAGAGAAAATGCAAACATCAACATTTCAAAACCATTTTCAGATCCATTCTAAATATTTTCTCTAGCCTGCTTTTGAGTGTTGTTTCAAAAAAATATATAGGCTTACACCTGCATTACTAATCCATTTGTCCTGTTTCTGTTTCATCTTCAGGTTGCTTCTACTTTCCTCCAGGATGCACTACACAATTCATTTACCATTTAGCACAAGTAGGAAACACCTGCCCTCATCTGCTTTAGAAATTCCCCAACCCTCGTGTCATGAGTTTCATTCTCTGCTCTGGCAGAATGTGGACACAAATCTAAAATAAATAAATACATACTATTAATACTAAAAATCTGCCCATTGAGCATCTTAAACAGAAATGCATGACAATTACAAATCAAAACTTATGGTTTGATCAAAGAACTTTAATGCTCACAAACTAGTACTATATGTGAGGAAAAATTCTGCTTTTAGGACTGCAACTTTTTTGCTTTATGGCACTCCTTGTCACCATTAAATCATATGCAGAACAAGTCACAGTCCCAACTGTGCTGAGAAAACGTGAGCGTAAGGAGCCTCAGAAGATAATATGCTTATAAATCTCCAAAGCACACTAGGTAAATGACTGTCACTACTGACTTTTCAGCTACCTGTACTACCATTATTGAAGAGAGCCTGCTTTTGCAGTTGAACACAGTTCTTTCTTTAAGAACACCCTCCAAAGATGCTGAGTTTCTTCTCTTCACCTCCCTGCATTAAGCAAATGTCATAGGCTTGAATCACACCATCTCAGGTACATGTTTAACCTCACAGTCTGAATGCATCCCTGTAATGCTGACACCAAGCAGGCCTTTAAATCCTTGGAGGAATGCTATTTTATTTCCCAGTATACAAAAGCTGTGCAAGAAATCCATCCTTGGTCAAAACAGGTTTTAATCTATGACTAACAGCATTATGAAGCAATAATATCCTCTTTCTCAGCTAAAAGTAGAGCACATTGGCACTTACACTTCAACCTTTAGCACTACATGCCCAATCTGATTACATCTCTTAGTTAACTTTGCTGTCTATGTGCATAGGTAATCGTGTTTGACAAGTGCCAGGAGATAAGTCACTTAGGTCTTTGCTACTCTGAGCAAAGTTCGTGAAATTTAGCATGTGAACATACACGTGTTACCACATCTCAGGTTTTCCACATGGGAATCTAGGCCTGTCTTGAAAAGAAATAGGCCACTGCAAAAGCAGAGCTAGTTATTTCAGAAAGTCTTCTGGCAGAAACATTGGGACATCTTAAGACTGTTCTGATAACAGAAAAACATTTGTCAAAGATATAGTGGGTAGGAAAACAAGTTCTTTCTGGCAAAGTCATGGGGTGAATGCTTTCTATTGAGTGCTTTCTATTCTTTATTCTCATTAAAAAGTGATAAAATGTGCACAGAAGCAGTAACACCAGTAAAAAATTAAACAAATAACAAAACAGCACTGGAACACTTTTCTAGAGCCAATATTGGCATTTCTTGTAATAGGCTCTCATATCTATAGAGCTATTAACATTCTAAGCAAAAATATAGTTATAAAGGAAAAATATTATTAATTTTCATGTACATTCTTTGTTGAGTCTAAAACAGAAGCAACAAGTCTTTAAAATAAGTGCAGGTGCTGAATTTAACTTGATTGCACTAATTTAATACATAAAATCCTCCATTTGCATGAGAGAGGACTGGTATCTCTGGCATAGATAAGGATGTTAAAGTCAATCCCTATGGAAAACCAAATGAGGCAATTGCCTTCAGAAATGATATACAATTTGACCTAAACCCCAGTTTAAAATTTATGACAGTAATTCTTTAAGTAAAATATTCATATATTAGGTTTATATAGGTCAGAGGCACATTAAATCTTTCAGAAAAGTAAGGCTTTCAATTAATGAAGTAGAGTTGTTTATGCATACAGACCACAGGAGACTTCCTGTTAGAAGTCTCTTGTTAGAAGATCAACTCTGCATCCTTCAATGAGATGTTTAATTTCCACGGACACATCTCTCCCCTAACCCAAATTTGACTGGGCTCCCATTTTCACTCAATACATTAGTATTGCTAATTACACCAGCTACTGTAGCCAAGCACATTCGTAGAGACAATCAAATTTGCCACTCACTTGGCTGACTGGCTTCTCAACTAAAGTGAGCAGAGATGTATTTATAAGTGAATTAACCAAGGGGATCTTTGGTGTAAGATCTCAGATCACTTCTGATGCCTGGTACTGTTTTTTAGTATGCCTACGTCCACACAGACTTAAGCGTGCAGGGCTTTTATGCGGTAGAGAAGGATCAGACGTTCTACAATGTCTTATCAGGCAGATTTCAAGTGCAGGTAACTTTGCCAGCAAAGGCTTGTTGGAATCGGTGCCAACGCTCACCGCCGACAAGCTCCTGCAGACCTGACAAGCTCCTAAAGAACATCATGGCTCAGGAATCACAAGCGCAGGACTGAGGCTGGCAGCTGAGCGGCACACCACCTCTGCTAGCCGAAGGACTAAAGGTTGATCACGCAATCACCTGAGCAGGGTTTGGCCAGGATGCATTTTTCTCGCTGTACCGGAAGAGTTGTGATCCCATAAAAATACAGCAGTCCCGTAGCCAAGGCTGTGCAAGGGCGGATATAGCAATATTTTCCTCAGCACCCCAGAGGATGCTGGATAACCTTACTTTCACTTGGCACAGCGCGCCCACCAACCCAGTCAGCGCCGTAAGAAAGCCCAGGAGCAGCGTTCGGCCGCAGTGACCGGCTCACCACCCCCTCGGGCCGCCTCCCCGGGCCGCGCCGCTGCTGCCCATCTCCCTCGATCCGCCCGCCGAGCGCCCGCACACCACACCCCGTCCCGTCCCGTCCCGTCCTGTCGTGTCCCACAGCGCCCCAGCACCGCGGGTACCTTCGCCTGCCGGGCTGAGGGACAGGCAGGGCACCTCCGCCTCCCGGCGTGGCGCAGAACCTCTGGGACGAGCGGGCGAGAGCGGTGCGAAGAGAACGACAAGCACAGCAGGGCGGAGCGGAACAGCCCTGCTTTTATCGGGCAGCCCCTCCCGGCGCGGGGCTGACCGGATGCCCGGGGGCGGGACGGGCCGGCGGGGCACGGGATGGGAGTCGATGGCTGCTGTCCGCTCCGCGGGGGCAGGACGCCAGGCTGGGGGTCCACGCTCCGCCCGGGGCTGCCGGCCGCCGGGAAGGGGCCTAGCCGGGCGGGGGGAGCGGGCCCGGCACGGAGCTCCCGGCACGGAGCTGCCGCGTCGCCCCCGGGAAGGAGAGCTGCGGCCCTGGGCGGCGGTGAGGACGCTTAGCCTCCTCGGGTCCTCGCTGAGGTCGGAGTAGGGGCAAAAGCTCCAAGGACGGAGCAGCCTGGTGGGCGGAGGCCCTCGGGACAACTCCCCCGCACGTTCCCTGTCGGTTTGGTTTGGTTTTGGTTTTTCTAAAGTATTTATACACATGGGGTGGTTATCACTCCATGCTGTAGACCTGCACCTAAAGGCGTGGTTGATGTAAAGAGGTCACCTGGGCTGTGTGAAGCCATGCTGCATAGAAGGGGTTTCACCGGGGTGAGCGTGACCCTTTCACAGTGGTGGCATCCTTTTGAGGGAATGAATGACACTTCATCTTAAAAAAAAAGTGTTCTGGCTGTAGTCAGACTAGAGTCTTGGGTTTGCTAATTCAGTGAAATGCTCTGCACTTACTCCTATATATAAATAAGTCCCTTAGGGCAGCATTGTTTTAGAGGGTTTTTTTAACCGTATGCTCATCCTGAGGCAGCAGAACTCTGAAACTGTAAGGTGCTGAATATTCACAACTTCAAGAAAAGTTTGTATGAGGAGAGAATACTTAATACCACCAGAAAAAATATGACTGAAGGCATTTGCTTGGCAAATCATTATCAAGATCGTTAATTTGCCTGCTTTTCAGTATTTTTGTATTAAAGCAGTACATTCAGGAGGCTAATGATAGCCGAGCAGTGACACTGGCTGCTGCTTTCTTTTTGTGGATTGTATTGTTTAAAGTAGCTCACTTAAGACAGTGTAAAAAAACCACCCCATTTATTTAATTTTTAAAAGTTTTAAATATGCGCTTTGCACTAATACTTGGAAATTAATAGCATTTAACATTGAAAGTGACCTTACAATTGGAGTTGGAGGCTAGAAGGTGGGAGACACCTCCCCTTTCTCCACCTTGTACAAAGATTTCCTGCATGTAAGAAACTTGCTGAATAAAACTTGCTGAAACAAAACTCACCAGATAGCTTCACTTTACTGGTCTACATTATGAAAGACTAAAATTAGTTTGTAGAGAAACCATTTTAAAGACTGTCAGATTAGCATCTTTCACAGTCTTGTGTCAGAGGAGACACCAGTGGAATCATTACTCTTGATTCTAGTCTAGAAATGGAACTACTCTAATTTGTATCAGATGAGGATGCCTCCCTCTTGCCACATGATACTTTTGGACTGATTTGTGAGTGCTGTCAGAATTCCAGGAGAGTAGAACTGGAACTAGTGTTGTTTGTTTGTTTTGTGTAACATCCTGCTGGATGTCTTCAAAGGAACTCAGGGTCATTCAAGTCATAAGAACATGTTTGAGGAATTTTCTAAGTGCTGTCACTTCTGCTTGTCTGTAGTACTTGTGCTGTGTAAGCATACTGCTAGTCTGTAGCCTTTTTTACTGAGGGCTGTATTGTATTTTGGCCTACCTTAACTTCAAGAAATCACTTGGCATCTGTTCTTAGGTAAATATTGATGCCTCTTCTGGAACAGTGTACCCAGTAGCACACAAGTGCTATTTATACTTCAGGTGAATCTGTGGTAGATGTATTATTACATTCACCTGACTTCACCATCATTTAATCTTGATTATAGATGTGTCATAAGAAGCATGGATAAAGCAAACAGAGAGTAAAGGTTGGTCTAAGCTGGATAAATGCATTTGCATGGTAATTAGGATAGTCATCCTCACTTTAGAGTAAAAAAACAAACAAGAATATCCTGTCATGCTGTTGGAGCCATATCCTCTCAAAAACGCTCATTTCTTTTTTTCTATCAGACCATTCAAAATGCAGTATTTTTACATTAAAGCATCAGTTATCCCCCATATATTATCCCCAGCTGTTGAAGAGGAATAGTGTAACATGCTTGTAAACAGGCTGATTTTTCTACTTTCTTTGAATGCTTACTGTAGAATCCTAAAATGACCTCATTGCGCTCTTCAATATCCTCACGAGCGGAAGTGGAGGGGCAAGTACTGATCTCTTCACTCTCATCAGGATTTAAGGCAACAGGATGAATCTGAGTCAGGAGAGTTTTAGGTTGGATCTCAGGAAAACATTTTTCACCCACAGGGTGGCTGAACACTGGACCAGGCTCCCCAGGGAAGGGGTCACAGCCTCAAGCCTGACACAGTTCAAGAAGCATTTGGACAATGCTCTTAGGCATATGATGTGACTCTTGGGGTGTCCTGTGCAGAGCCAAGAGTTGGACTTGATGATCCTGATGGGTCCCTTCCAAATCAATCTATTCTATAATTCTATGATAAGCTTTCACTGGCAGTGTCAGCTGCTTTAGCAGCTGTAGATATGTCACTGAAATTGCAGCCTACACAAACTTGTCCTTGGTCACATATTGCAACTGCTAAGAGAGGAGTGCATATCCATAGAAACCTTAGTGCCTTGCTAAGTCAGATGTATCCTGTGTTGCCTCTGAAGGACACAGGGCAAACACCACTTAGCCAGAGTTCTTCAAAACTGACTTTTCCTTTTTACTCCTGCAGAAGAAAAACAGCTGGGGCAAAGGAGATTCCAGTCAAGAGCAAGGATCATCATCCTGAACACACAAAACTAAGTGACATTCTGAATTTTCATTTACTATGTGCATTTCCTTTGAGTGATATTTACCATCTAACAGAGGTTTATTGAATTCTAGTTCCCTCTATTAGCAAATTTGAAAATACAGGAATTGTAGAAGTGACAAACTGTTACCCACTGGTGCCCCATTCCCTTCATCTGGGAGAAGTGCCAAACCCTGTTTAGTGAGGGTGAGAGGGTGAGATGTGCGCATTAACATCTATTCAAAGTATTTACAAACTACACAGCAAATATAACCAGCAGCTTGGTGCACTGATTAACATCTTTCACAAGACAAATTAAGAGAGAGAAAAATTCTCATTTGAAGAGGAATATGCCAGCACTAAGTATCATCATGGCTTAGCCACTGGATGCTCAGGTCCCATAGTTCACTGCCTGTGATGTGTTTACAATGTCAGGACCTGACAGATTATTTTTCATTCCCCGAGCATTTTTGGCAGTCTAGTGAACCTCATCTGAATGGATAGGTAGAGACCTGCAAGAAAATGTTTTGATATGGGCCAGCTCTGCGATGAAATTTATCGTATGTTCACACAGTGCAGAGGATTGTGTGGCAAGAGGAGTGAAAGTTAGTCTTGCAAAACAAGACTAACTTAATTTGGGCTCCCATGCAATGAGAAATTGTGGTATGCGTGCTCTTGCCTCTAACCTTGGCAACATGCAGTATTATACACAGGGGTGTGTGTGAAATTATGTTCTTTACTCATACAGGAATGCCTATTATATCAGTCCAGTAATCAGGCAGCGTTGGCTGAGCTCCCATCTACCTCCAAAGTTAACCCACTTTATTCAGAACAGCGAGATAAATGAAAAAAAAAGGGTGCATTCTAGTGTGATGCAGAAATGCAGAAATGTTACAGCATATGCTCAAATATGAAGTATGCATCCAAGAGCTGTTATGAATCAGCTTTACTTAGCAGTGTGCATTTTCTGATGCCACACTAGGATTCTATTTGCTAATGCACAAGCTGTAACTTCGATGCACGATGAACACAGATAATCAGTCGGCTGCCACAATCAGCTGCAAAGAGATTGCTGCCATGCAGCTGTTTACTCAGAGCTTTTGCATGCTCCCCTGTGTGCCCATGGTATGTTCTTATTAGCATCCTTACTTACAAGAGTACCTGCCTGTACCACAGGAGGAAGTGTCCCACAAGAGATTTTTCTCCTTTCTTCATGAAAAAAAATAATTTGTGAATAGTTACTGGAGGAGTCTGGGCTAAAACATCATTTACAATACAGATATGTACAGGCTGTCAGGATGGATCTAAAGGGAAAAGTTGGAAAAAAAAAAAAAAAGGTAATTCATAATTCTCACTGAGTAGTTAACAGAGTGAGGCAGTTTCCCACCATTTGGGACTTGGAAAAAAATGAATTCCTAATGACGAATAATGCAAGATTTCTGACATCGAAAAATTAGAGACGCCAGGGACGCAAAACCAGCAAATAAGGTTGGAGTTCTGGGAAATGAGGCAGCAAAAGAAAAGTTAGCCATGTTTTAGTTAATTAATTGAATTTATAGGAAAGCAGTGGGTTGGAGAGTGTGTTCTAATACCGGCGTAAGTAGGGATTGGAGAACATGGAATGGAAGCAGCAGGGTATAACCAAAGAACTAATTTAAACCTCCATGTGCTGGAGGGAAGACTACAAGTGTGGTAGTCATGAATATCTCATCTGGGCCTGCAGATCTGTGCCCCGACTGAATGCCAGGGCAGCCTTACATTCAGGTAGGGGCTATATGTGAAGATGAATGATAGGGGGAGAAGGAAATGAATAATGGTTCTGTGCCAGACCTAATCCTCATTTCTCTACTTTTCCTTATTTTCAAATTCTGTTGCTTTTTGTCTTGTTTTAGATGTTAAACAGCCTGGGGAGAGTGAGGTGCAGAATTTCTAGTGTATTCTAATGCACTCTGTAAGATGTGGCCACTAATTCTCTGAGTGTTCAGCTTCATTCCATACTTGTATCACTGTAAGCTACCTTAAAAAAAAAAGGAGATGTCCTTTGCTCCTCTGTCTGTTACTTTGGTGTTTATAGGCCTAAAGGGGATGGGAGTTTTCAACTCTGCACCATACTTTCTCGGGTATCAGCTGATGTGATTGCAAAGTATCAGGATTTTTGCCTATTCTCATGTAAGTGCTTCTCAGTAAGACAAAAAGTACCCTCTGTCCCTCAGTGAAACTTTGTGAATGCCAGAATATACTTGCATGTCTTGTGATGGTTGATTTTGGCTTGCCGTGTATTTCTCAAAAGCTGAGATAATGCTGCTAATGTCTGTGAGGAAAATAAAGGCTGATACATTCCTCTGCATTGCTGGCCTGCAAATTGGAGAAAAATGCTATGAAGGGGAAAATTGATGATATTTTTACAGTAACTTTTATGTCCATGATATCATACTTAGCTGCCAGCTGCAAAGACATGAACCCTTGAATCTCTGCTATATGCAAAATCATGGCATTGTTTTGCTTTTGGATCTTACCATGCCTTTTTCTTTACAATTTCTAAGTTATTAGGGTCTTCAGCTACAGAGGAAATTCACACATAAACATTTTGGTGAAACTGGTTTTGCAGAGAACATGTAAATTCATGAACATTGAGCATGAAGTTTTTACAGAAGTGTACTGGCTTGGACAAGGTTTCACTGTGCTCCTCCAGTTACTTCAAAAGAGACTCAAACCTCCCACTTTCTGAGTGATCCAGCTGATTTCTGAGGGACCAGAGATTAAATCACCTCTGCTTTGCCAGTTTTGATTCAAACTTAATCATCACTCTCCCTTATCTACAAATCTGGATTTCTATGGTCCACTTAATAGTCCACTTAGTAAGTTGAACAACTTCCCAAAAGAAGCTAAAGGTGTACAGGCCTGATTTCCACACGGTGGTTCTGGCTGTGCCTCAGTGCTACATGCTTGTGCTGAATGGTACACAACACAACATGCAGTACAAACTGCTGTTTTCATCATGTAAAATTCTGATCTAAACTAGGGAGGTGATTTCTATTCAGGACTTTGAGGTCTTGAGTACTAGTGAGTCTACTGACCTATGCAGTACTCTGTAGGTTAAAAAGTTGGAGTGTAAGGAAAAATCTTAAGAGATTAAGTTGGAGAGTGTAAGTTTCAAATCTAAAAGCTGGTGGAAAAATCCTGTCCAGCTCTTTTAGTCACACTTCTCAACCCTTTTCTAAGTTGTACTACATTTTGTTGTATATTTATTATTATATTTACACTTCGATGATTTTGTTACATCCATTTGCCTACATTTGTTTGAAATGCATCCAATGCATTTGTTAATACATATTCCCTACAATAAACTGTTGTGTCTTTGAGTATTATACATAAGGTTCTTATTTTAAAATTCATTGTTGTCCCATTTCAATTCTGATTGTAATGACTATAGACGGCTATTGATGGATGAAACTGAGCTTCATGTTGGTTGGTGGCAAAGGGCCAATGCATGGGATGCCACAGCAGCACCAAGTGGTATGATGAAAAAGTCTCAAGTAAGTTTGTGAAGAAAGAAACCTGTCCAGGAGATCTTTAATCTCAGCTAACCCTAAGGAAGAAACGTATCACTGCTTTTGTAGTCCTTTATCTTTCACTGTATTTTATACTAGAAACTGAGATATTTAATTAAAACTTTTTTCCACAGCTGACTTTGAATAGCCGTAGGAGAAAAGTAATCAATCACAAAATTGATTTTGTGATTTTTTTTTCCCCAAGACATCAATTGCTAAGTGTGGAACCTCACCCACAGAAATGCTATGAAATCATCTCAATATTACAGAGACAGAACTTTTTCCCCATTTTTGTTCCATTTGAATGCAGGATGTTACCTTAGCACTCACTGTGTCATTTCTCATCTATCTGAAGATAAAGTAAGTACCTTATATTTTCTGAAAGGTCTGTATTTCTCACTACTGCTCACCTAATTTCTGAAATATTTTTCTGCACCAGACTTGAAATCTGTAACATGTTAATTCCACAGCTGAAAGCCAAAGAAATCCATTTTTTAAATGCTTCACTGTTGCCCATTTAACTTCCTGTGGTTGAAGGAGAGTCCCACCAGCCTTATCTTCCTCAGCCTCCTTCCTGTTCCCTGAAAAACTACACTTGGAGAAAATAAGATCACAAAACCACCTAGTTTTAGACTGGGATTTTGTTTCAAAATCTGTCAGGCTGACAAATGCTTGCTTTTTAAACCCAAATCAATGGTCTCTGAAGAAGGGAAAGAGTTCAGAAAGCATTGGGAAGTACATCAGAATAACATGCAAAGTGACAATAGTTTTTCAGGGAAGAAAGGATAAGAAAATGTAATGCGATAATCACACCCCAATGAATCCATCATGCACCCACATCTTCCACGCTGAGTGAGAACTAATTCCCCTGCTTTCTACTCCTGTCTCAGAAAAGATCTAGAACAACTTGGAAGATATGCAGAAGAGTGGACAGGTTGTCACACTGTACAATAGCTTTTGCCTAAGAGGCATTTCAACAGCTTGGAAGAATTGAGAGGGGGAGAGGTGTGATAGAGGAATAAAACATCTTAAATGGTGTGGATGAAGTGAGTGATTATTCAGTTTCTCACAATAAACAAGTAGGTGGTAACAAGTGACTGTCATTCTCAAGAAATTGCCCTTTCCCTCTGCACCCTTAGTCCTGGAAATCAGACTGATTTTCATGGTGAAAATTGTAATTCTTTTATGCAGGTTATTTATACATACACAAATAGAAGTGTACTAAAACCCAGTGTTTTTAGTGATTGCCTGCTACAAGTCCCATTTGAACAATCTTTTATGTATATATGCAATAAGTATTGGACACTGCAAAATGATTGTGGAGAACGGTCTTATTGCTCACAACAGCAGTTTAAAGAAAGAAGTGTTTCATTTCAGAAGGCTAAATTACACAGCTGATCTGACACAACTGATACCTATACAGCACTGGCAGCGACACTGTTCATTGCAGAAGAACAGCCATACTGTGTTAGTCAAAACATCTATTTACTCCTCATGTAGCCAGCAGCATGTACTTAGGCAAACACTGCAAGAACAAGAAAATTAAACAAGTGCTCTTTCCCCAATGCATATGGACACATTCTGTCAGGGATGTCCTAAGCCACAGAAAACAGTTTTGTCTTTAATGTTCTCGATGGATAAATGGAGAAAATATAATTGATGTGCTCTTGCATTACAGCAGCTTCTGAATAATTATGGAAATGTTGCTTTTCTGCCTTTTGATCTCTGGATAATCTCTGTGAATTTTCCCTTAGGAAAAAGACCTTTTGTATGTAAGGTGCATGTTTTTGGTTTGTCCATGTTAGTATGTCACCTAGAATTAAAGCTTTGGGGTTTTATCTCACTTACCTGCTTTAGTAGGCACTAGAGAATAGGCCTATTCTCTAGTATAGTATTTATATTGTGCAATTAGGGGTACATTCAATAATTAATACTTCCCCTAATTGCACAATATAAATACTATACTGTCCCCATATGGCAAATTTAAGCCCAGTGAGGTTTACTTTTAGTGTTGTCATATGTTGGGCATGATCTCCAGATAAAACAATCCATGGATCACAGTTTAAAATGGAACCAAAAGGCCTCACTGGGCTTAAATTTGCCATATGGGGACATGTAGCTCCATTGGAAAATTTCTAGACATCTGAAAACTCAGATTGAAAAATATATTAGGAAGGGAAGGTCAGTAAGGAAGGTGGGAAAAAGCTTTCCCTCATGTTCAACAGAGACCTCCCTTTTTTTTTTTTTAAATTAACAGGTCACCCATAATTTTTAAAGAAAAACAGTGATCTACTAACTTTCTGAGCAAAGAAAATGCACAGGCCAGCTCGTGCACCAGCTTTCAGTCAGAAACAACCAAAACCAAACCTGAGCTTTGAGGATTCTGTTATTATTTTCATGTTGTCTTTATTTGTTTGCATGTTTACGTAACTTCATAGACTGCCTTTTTACGTCTGGCATAACACTGGGAAACAAAACATTGGGAAACAAAACATTGGTCAGGAAAGTACGGCCAAAGAGATGGCCCAGATGCCAACCTCACATTCCTGGTCTTTCCTAGAAAGGCGTACAGTGGTGTACACTCACAGCCTCACACAGCGTGACTTCGCATTTGGAACAAACACCCACAAACAGTCCCAGCCCGTAGGCACCACGATCCTCCAACAGCTGTTAGTCACCAGGATGCCTGCAAGGTGATTATAGAAGCCACAAATTAAATAAATGATTTTTAAACCCGACCTCTGAAGTGCCACAGCCCTCCAGAGGAAGGAACCGTTTCCCCGTAGAGCCGCCCGGGAAGCGGCCGGACACCCCCGCGCACCCCTGACTGGCGCTGCCGTTACCGCTCCCGCTGGGAACTGAGGAAGCGCTGATGCTTTTCTTAGGCTGCGGGGCTTTCCCCTTCTCGGCTTGCACCTACAATAAAAAGCCGCGAACAACCCTTCCCTTCCTGACGCTCCGGAAAGCCAGGAGGCGAGGCACCGGCCCTCCCGGCAGCCCCGGCCGGGCCCCGCCCCGCGCTGCCGGGAAATGTAGTGCGGGCGGGGGCGGCCCGCGGGGCCCGGGGCGGTGAGGGCGGAGTGCGGTTCTCCGAGGGGCCCCGGGGCGGAGTGCGGGTTCCTGCCGTGTCCCGCTCGCAGCCCCCTGGGGCGAGGAGCGGCGCCGGGGGAGTACCGCGGGGGCCGCGGGAGCCGTGCGGGCCTGTGGAGGCACAAAATGGCACCTGCCGGACCGAGCGGGCGGCGCCGCGCACGGCTCTGCCCCGGCCCTCAGGGCGGTGGGCCCGTTGCCGCAATGGTGGCACTTGAGCAACGAGGGCTGACAGAGCAATCGGCACCTGATACAACAGCCTGGGTCCAGAAATGTTTTCTATGGGCCTCGAGCTTAGGTGTGCCCCTGTGATGATGTTTCCATGGGTGGGAAACACACCTGGGCGCTTACATGCGAGCGTGTTTACACCCCGTGCTCATGTTTTAGTTGTGCCAGGTTTCAGTGTTACAAGCCGTGCTTCAGCCAGACCTGCTTCTCCATGTCAGCAGGTCTGGAATCTCTTTTTTGCGTGTCCGTGATGCTAAAAGCTTAAGTTGTCCGCATTTACTGGCTTGGCTTGTCTTCCCCACAGCCTTTCCTTTGGTGGTGGTGTGCTTTTCTCAGCTCTTTTGGTATCAGAAACAGATCACAGTCTCTCCTCCTTTGGGAGAATCCTGTGTAGCTCCACTGAGGAGGACCTTAGCCAATCCATATTTACTACATGTTGTAATCCCAAGTATCACCTCTTTGACATTTGGATGTATCTCATACACACACCTTTTTGTGGTCAGATTCTCAGCCCTTCTCGCCACGCCCTTTTTCTGCATTACTAACTTCAACACTCCTAAAACTCTACAGTACGTCCTACTCAGAATAAAACAGCTGACCACTGTTTTATTCTTCACCCTTAACTATTCTCTTCAATTTTGCTTTTATCTCATCTCTTTAAATCTTAAAAATCAATCATTTGATTTTTAAACAAGTCACTTCATTAAAATAGTGACTATGTTTCAGTCATTCCTGATTGACCTCAGAAATCCAAGGAAAGACTTTTCACAGAGGAGGTTGCCCAGACACCTATCAGGGCACAGAAATGGGTAAATGTGTATAAAGTTATGAGAGGCTGCTAGCAGATCAGTTCCCCATACAGCAAAGCCAAGAACCTCTTAAGCATCAGGGATGTAAAAATGGAGACTGCATTGTTAATGACCCACGGGGTCTGTTTCTTCATTCTGTGTTAGGTCTGGAAGGCAGGGACAGGAGAAACTCTAATGCACACACCAGCTGCTCCTGATGCCTTAGGTTTTAAACTTTTATATTTTTCAAATCCCGTACTGCTAGTGTAACTCTGAAGTTTCCTGTAGCTTGTTAAGTGCTGCTCTCTTATGCTAAGATAGACATAACAAAGCCTCTCCAGCTTGCTCTCCAAGGACACCCAGACCGTCCTAGGCTGAAAAACTGTAAACCATCATCTTGGGGAGAGGGGTGCAAGCTTGGGGAAATTCCATCATTGGCTGGGGTCTGGTTGGTGAATTTGTGCTGATATAAAAGTGTGAAGAACTCTTTTCTTCACACTGTGACCTGTCATCCATTTTGAGATCCGCTGAGGCAGGACCCTCTGGAGCCCAAAGTGTGCATCTGAAGGCCTTTCAACTAAATATCTCCTTTCTTCCTTTATTCCTGTCTAGTCTCTGTTTCTAGGTAGCTATTTAAGGTATCACTCCCTCAGCGAAGCCTCTTCTCTGAGGAGAAACAACAGTGGTCAAAGCTTGGATAGTGAAGTACGTGGGAATGTGCTTTGCCAGACAGACTTACACAGATTAGGACTGCAGTTTAAGAGAGCTTTCTGCTGCTTGGACTGGAACAGGAGCTAGTGGGGAGCAGCAGTGTTGTACTGGCACCTGTGCTCCTTGATTGCTTTTCCTTGGTACTGGGAAGGTGCCGGCCTGAATGATGCCAACCATGAACTAAGTTACCCATTGTAACTTACTAAAAGGTTGCTGTAAAGTGCAAAGTTTCTCTCACGAGAAATTATGGGAGTACCTTGGCCACAGGCAGAACTCTTTCCAAAACCATACAAATAATGTCTGACTTAAACACTTCCTCGATCTTGCTGAATGTTTAAATATTTAGGTGTGTCTGCACAATTTGCTGATTTTTGTTGTCCACCTCTTCCTCAGTTCTGTTTTTGCTGAATCTAACTACCACAGAACTGTTTCTGCGTGTAATGAGTTGTGAAAGAAATTTGGGTAGGAAGCAAAGTGCTCAAGAACAATTCACTCAGTGGCTTGCTGGCTTTGTTTGGGTGTTTGTTTGGTTTCTTTTACAGAAAGAGATCTTTGTTTCTTTGTCTGCCAGATATTTATTCTGCCATCACTGTGTTAAGGTGTGATAGAAAATGAAACCCACTCAGGTTTTTTTCATGTACTTCCCTGTAAACCTCCCTCATGTTTGGCTTTGCATGTGGAAAATTGAATTGTAACCACTTTGAAATTAGATCACCTTTCTAATTTTTCCTCTGAATTATTGAATATGCTCCATAGAAAAGTTTGTAATACTCAACATTATTTCCTGATGGCCCTATAATTAAAAAGAACCAAGCAAAAAATGTCCTGAGTGTCATAATTCAGACATAGTGTAAGTTTGAAGAGGTCATGGCCATTAGACGTTTCTGGAAATTACTGGACTATTGAATGCAGAAAGGTCTGTGGAGGACAGAGGTTTCAGGTTTAATAGGTTAATGATTCATGAAAGAGTCTCATTTTAAAGCAGATATTTATGCTAGTGTAGAGAAATTTCCTCTTTGTGTAATTTTAATATTACTGCTAAATCTCTATCACCATGAAATCTTAAGTGAAAAACCTATGCAGTGCAGGGCATTTGACTCGTTGAACAGTTGAGCCAACAGCTGACTGTCTCAACATCTGGGTTCAAACTGGTGGTGCCTGGTTTTCAGATCTAATGCCCACATTAATCAGTCCTTCCAGTGGAACCATTATTTTTCTGTATGTTTTAATATTCTTTTCTCTGGTGTCCCTTTGTAGAAAGAAGAAAATCTTGAAGAAAATTTCCGCTTTCATTTTGTGTCTCCTGTTTCTTCTCTGTCACTGTATCCTGTGAACTTCTTGTGTGTCCTGCCAGCTCCTGCAAAGATGTAACAATGCATTTCTTCATTTGTTTAGGACCTGTAGCAACCACAGTAAAAGATAAACACCAAGATATTTTATACATAATAAAATGACAACTTAATTTGATTTATTACCGAGAAAAATAGGGCAACTGTAATGAGGAAGTCTTGGGCTTTCATATTTGAGCAATTACATGTATGTGGAATGGAGCAGGAACGATTGTCATCCTGCTGTGTTCAGTCTTACCTAACCTCACTACAGTTCCAGTTGTTGATGACCACCTCTCAAAGCCTGACAGATCTGGAGTTGAATGGACATCACAGATGAGAAGGCTCAAAAGTAGAATATGAAAGGGAGCTCACTGTAGGAAGAAGTCAAAAAGCTGCCTTAGATTTTAAACAGGCAGTATGTTGCCTCATACAGATAAGATAGTTTTGTATTATCAGTAGGTAGATTTATTTACCTTATGAACTTCCCAAATTTGTCTCTGTCTGTTCAGGTTTTGCTTTGTATATTTTGCAACACTTAAAAGCACAGTTGCAGGTCAAAACTAAAATGGACACCATCTCTGCAGGATGTTATTTTCCAATATTCCGTGTCAGTTCCAAATATTTCTTTTAATCATAAATAATCATAATCATATTTCTTTTAATGGAAAGAAAGTATATATTGTTTGTACTCTGCAGAATAGTTTGCGTAGGTAAAATGCAAGCTTCTTAGGCTTATGACTAAATTTATAGCTCACAGTAACTCCATCCATAAGCTCTTAAACCAGAAAAACAGGGCCAACACTGCACCAAAGACTTGTGAGAGATAAACAGTCTTTATTTTTCTGAACCTGATGGTGACATGACAGGAGAAAGGATTTCATATGGAAGGATGAGGAAGAAGTGGCTGACCATGTGATTTAAAAAGCTTGGCCATTAGCTTAATAATCCTGCAGGTTTCACCACAGAAAAATGTCAAAATTGTTTTATAATGTCTCACACTCTTTTAGGATGTGCAGTTCAATAACATTCTGATCCCTGAAAATCAGAGTGAGGAATCAAGGTACATGCTAATGCAACCTTAGCTCTTCCTCACTGAACAGGTGTCCCTGTCTTTAGATGATGCTGAATTGACAGGTTAGGGGATTAGCTGGAACAGATTGAGAAAGCTGTTAATTAGACATGAGATGATTCACCCTGCAGTACAGGATGGAGGATGAAGGTTCTCTTCTGGACCCTCTCCAATAGATGATTACAAAATTGATTGGAAGGTGGGAACACCTCTCCTATGAGGAAAGGCTGAGAGAGTTGGGGTTGTTCAGCCTGGAGAAGAAAAGGTTCCAGGGAGACCTTACTGCAGACTTCGAATATTTAAGTAGCACTTGTAAAGTAGATGGGGACAAACTTCTTAGCAGGGCCTGTTATGATAGAACAAGGTGCAAAAATTTTAAACTGAAGGAGGTACATTCAGAGTAGATATAAGGAAAAAATTCTTTAAAATGAGGATGGTGAAACACTGAAACAGATTGCTCAGAGAGCAGGTGGATGCCCAGTCCCTGGAAACATTCAGGTAGGACAGGGCTCTGAGAACCTGATCTGATTGAAGATGTCCCTGCTCATTGCAGGGGAGTTGGACTAGGTGACTTTTGAAAGCCCCTTCCAACCCAAACTATTTTATGATTCTACAATCCACCCCATTTATATAATCAAAAGAATACAGGAGAGATTCCCAAGATTCCCTAAACAATCTAGAATGGCCAGAGCCAAGTTTTATACCGTGTATCATGGGTGGATTCCTGTGTTCTTGTCAGGGCTGCTGATTGTAGGTGCCCATGGTAGGCCTATGAAAGGATAACTGTGTGTAGGAGTAGTGTGGCTGAGAACAAAATAACAGTTTACAAAATTTAACTGGGTTAATTCTGAGCACAAGACTAAAAGTTTGAGTGCACAGCTGTGTCAGATACTTTGGTTTAATATGTCTCATGTAAACATGTGCTTAGATTTAGCAATGAGATGCAATCAGTATCAGAGCCTCAATTCTAGAAAAATATAATCTTCACACGCAAAATATATTAATGTTAATTAAACTACAGATGCTCAAAGAGATTGGAATTTAACTGATTTTTGTGTGTATCTTAGTATTGCTTATCTTCAGAAGTCGGGTGACAATGACCATGGTGCATGGTTGGTGTGCGATATTGTTCTTATCCTTCCTCTTCATGTACACCACTCTATAAGAGAAGAGGGCTAATGATCATACTTCAAAATAGCTGAAATATGTTTGGATCATTAAGAGAAACAAAAAAAAACTTGGTTTAACTGCCAAATCCCTACAGCATATTTGGGACATCCTTCTTTTTCCCATTTATCTGCTCATCTTTCCCTCAAACACACCATCTTTATGCCAGGCACCATTCCCAGCTCACCCTCTTTAATTCCTGTTGAAGACTCGTAGATGGCAATGCAAGTATGTAAAAATCTGGTGCTTTCCATCTCACATTTTCTGATGCTGGACACACCATAGATATCAGTTTAGTTTGGGGTTCAGGAGTTTGGGGTTACCTGAGGTATCTGATGTGCCTGGAGGTGCCTCTTTATAATGATGTGATTATCCTCACTACTTTTCTAGGAAAAGGAAAGGGTGAGACTCATATTCAGCCTAGTGAATTTATACGATGTTCTGATTGAAACAGTGAATTCATTGCAGCAGTTAAATCACAATGTTGATCAGGATAGATCAGTGCCTTGGGTGGAAGATGAGCCCAGGTCATTGACTCCTCGGTAGTTTACGCACAGCACTGGTATGTTAACAAAGAGCTTGTGATTGCTATAGTCACCCAAATCATGTATAATCACATGGTTAAAAGAATCAAGAGGTCAAGATTTTCTGGCAGCAGCTTCTGGAAGGAGCAGAGCTGAGATCTGCGATTTGCTTGTGAGGGCTTTATTTGTCTCTAGTGAAGAGACTTATTTAAATCTCATGAAAGTGGAATGTGCTGCAGTTTTGCCCTTCCCAGTCTGAGGGTTAAACTTGCATTTCCTTCGATGTCTCTCCAGCTAACATGAAAATAACTTCCATGTGTCACTTCTCTCCTTAAAAATCGTTGGAGTTCCTTCTAAATTATGTTTGGTATTCAGAATATACCCCCAAACTACAATTATCCCCAAGTACTTGAATGCAGTTTTAATTTCTTTATTTCAATGTGTCCTTGAGAGCTACAAGACATACTCTGTTCTTTCCTCTTGTGCTAAAAACAGAGTATACCAATGTACAGCCATTGTCTTAAACTCCCAACAAGTTTCTGAAGTTTCTGAACTTTAGTTTTAATATGCTCTTTCATGTTTCTGTTAATAGACAAAGAAATGAGGAGTGAAGTCAAGTTCCTTTGTGGGGAGCGCAGTGAAACTTGATTTTTAGTATGTGTTGAGACCCCAGAACCCTCATCTCGTGAGCCTAGTTTCTGACCACAATGACGCATTACTAATCAAGATGTCTCTGCCAGTGATATCATCAGGAATATTTGACAGAATGACATAGAAGTTACATTTCCATACTTTTTGTGAAGAGTTGTAGGACAGAAGAGAGTTGAACTGAGAGAAATGTAGGAAGAATTGAGTCATTGCCTGCTCAGAGGCAGCCAATGCTTGGCCAGGCCTCCAGTCCTCCAGTGCTGTCTGAACAGGGTGCTCTCAGTCCCCAGCCAAACCATCAGGAGCTATGGAGAGGATACTGAGCTATGGAGAGGAGACATCAAGGTTGTGCACCAAAAAGCCTCAGCTAGGCATGCAAGGGTGGACTGAAGGTGTGGCAGGGTCCTGCCTTGATGGGAAAGAATTGGAAGAGTTGGGAAGGGATATGAGAGAGTGAACAGGGATGCTATGATGGTGTTGCTGGAGGCATGTAGGGTGTTGTGCAGGGCCCATTAGTAGTGCTGCCCATGGAACACATTGGGAGCTCTGATTGCCATTCAGAGAAAGAGATGGAAACGAGGGTGGCAGAGAATAGTTCTGTTTTCTTTTGTGATGAAGTGGGATTTCAGTGAAGGATGCAAGATCACAGTTAGGACCAATAATATAGCTTTGCAGGCTCTTTCACCAAGAATGTTTTTGTTTCTTTGAAGATGAGATTACTAGATGTGACAGAGCTGCCTGTCTCCATGGTAGCAAAGCAGGCTATGGAGGGGACAGATGCCAAGCCAAGTTTTCATTTCAGCCAATGTTGTTTTCTCAGGGCTTGCCTGCACTAGGACGCTTTGGAATGTTAAAATGAAATAAATTACTGCACATATGCTAAATTGCACTAAACTTCTGTGTGGATGTTCTCAGTCATTGTAACTTAGGTCACCATATCTTAGCCTACTAAAATAATAAAACTACCCTTCTTCTAAATGAAAATGTAACAAAACCTTGCTTACATACATCATCTGGTTAATTTGTCTTGACCAGACATTTTCTTTAGTGCCCCATGTGAATGAAGCCTTAAGTGAAGACAGTACTGGAGTCACATTGTTGGGCAACAAAGGTCACAAGCTTAGCTGAGAGTGGTGTTAGGGTATGAAAGGACCAGACATCAACTTCTCCTTAGGAAGCCCTTGTTAACACAAATCTGAAAACATCTCCTTCTTGATGCAGACAGGCACATCTATTATAGGACATTTCAATCTGCCTTTTTGAAAAAGTTTATAGTGAGGCAATTCCGGAAATATTTGGAGGCTTCATATTTCCTTGATCCCCGCCAAATTGGTTTCAGGCCTCGTTATGGTAGGGAAACTATAAGACTGTCTGTCTGATTAGCTTACTGGCAATAGTCAAAGACTGAGTTTACACATCAATTATCTACAAAAATCAGGTCCAAAATTTTGGGGACAGCCATGATAGACAAATATACTTAATTGACAAATATTTTTCACAAATGCATGGGCACTTCTTTCAGTGTAGGAAGTCATGGTGAAAATGTCAGCTGATCTTGTCTGCAGGATGTATTACATGATGTTTAACAAGGCAGACTGAATACAGAATCTTGTCAAAGTTAAATATTACAGAAGTGACCCCACTAACTGGCAGAGCTCAGTATTTCTTATTTTGTGATAATGGGTAGATACATGAATTTCAATATATCTTAAATACTTAAATACAATAAATAAGATAATTAAGATCTTCAATCAAGTTAAGAATTCATTTCACACTCTTCATACCAGAAGAACTTTCCTTTCTTTATTTGAAAGGGCATTCCCACAGGATGACATATGTAGGTGACACCCTTTTTCATAGTCGGGGGCTGACTGATTCCCAGAAGTCAATTATGTTTTGAAGGTGGAGATGAGGGAGAACCACAGGAGTCAGTGGTAGTTCTTTCAAAGATCCAGAGCTGAAGACTCCAAGGAAGTGCTGTATTTTTCAGCCCATATGTCTGTCGGGACCTGGAGAATATTCACATTCTCTAAAGATAATGTTTCGCTAAGCCCCGAGGAAAGTAAGGGATAAACGCAGGAGATTCCGACGAAGATAAAATTGTTGCAATGAAAAAAGCAAGGCAGAATCACTGAAAGAAATATATTATACACTGAGGCCACCTACTGGTTGTTGTTGAATTAGCAGAACAAATGGTAGAAAAACTGGCGACTCGGTTGGCGAGAGTCCAAAACAAAACAGGAAAACGATCTTGCTCTTAAAAACAAAAATAAACAAACTAACCATCAGACCAAA